>CAKLIZ010000739.1:42567-55669 GCA_922035795.1 Oreochromis mossambicus | reverse complement strand
TCCCTGCTGAAGAGAAGCACCCCCAGATCATGATGCTGCCACCACCAGCCCAAACTATATGCTTTAGCAAAAAGCATATAGTCTCCTGAACACAAACTGGAAGCTGGATCCACAGAAGTGGGGCCTGAAAACTGAAGGCTCTCCCTTCCATTCTATTTTTAAATACTCTAGAACAACAAGTAAGCCTGCAGTGCGAGAGCGAAGTGCTCTAATAGGGTGATATGGTACTACAAGGTCATTAGGATAAGATGGGGCCTGATTATTCAAGATCTTGTATGTTAGGAGTAAGAGTTTGAATTTAATTCTGTATTTAACAGGGAGCCAATGAAGGGAAGCCAGTATAGGAGAAATCTGCTCTCTCTTTCTAGTCCCTGTCAGTACTCTTGCTGCAGTATTTTGGATTAACTGAGGCCTTTTTAGGGAGTTTTTGGGACATCCTGATAACAATGAATTAGTAGTAATTAAACAGTAATTAAATTGTCAACACAGAT
The DNA here is from genome assembly GCA_922035795.1 of Oreochromis mossambicus. NCBI lineage: Eukaryota > Metazoa > Chordata > Actinopteri > Cichliformes > Cichlidae > Oreochromis > Oreochromis mossambicus. Next base: position 55,178 of record CAKLIZ010000739.1, on the reverse strand, counting down.
GAACTGCACAAAAACACCACTGTGTGTTGTAACAGGAACAGGAAGCGATACTCTACAACAGAGGGAGCCAACACAAAATGACTTTATTCACTTTATGTAGATTAACAAAAATAAATAAAGAAACAATGAAAAGAGCTTCAGTATAAGAGCTTCAATATATTCATGTCTGGCTGACCTTATAGAAAGAAGAAGTAAAAGGATCTCAAAGATGATCACAATGACTGTCAAATTTATTAAGAAAAAATCTCAATAAACTGCTGAAATTACAATAAAAAAGGAGAGATGCTCAGGAATCTTCTGAATGCAACAACATATTTTTTCTGTGAGAGTTAATTAATGGCATGTGAACTTTTAATAATACCATCTCTAGTGACACAACCTACACATTCTAGTTGGAAAAGAATGTGAGTTTATTAAAAATAGACCACAGGATGCATATCCTGGACTGGGTCAGCTGAGTCACTGTCACTTATTTACACAGGGTTCCCACATTAACACAGGCCCAAAATCCTTATCCTCCTTAAAGCAACACTCGTCATGTTTACACCTGAACAACGTGCCATATTGTGTTACCTTTTTGTAAGTGATGGGTGTGGACCTCTGGATATTGAGATATCTTGCAAACTGAATAACCCACTGATAATAAATCAGTGAAAGTGCAACATAGTTAGGTTTGCTATTATTTATTACCATAAAAAGTTGTTATTCAGAATCTTCCTTAAATGACTTAAAAATTTCAACAGGCTTAATAGGCTATTAAACCTTCCAAGATCATTTAAACATTATTTAATTAGGTTGACAGCAAAAATATAAAATGAATCAATTTTGACTTATTTCAAAGTGAGCTATGCTGGAGTTCTACACCAGATATTCCTCTACCTGAGAAATTGCACCCTGCTTACAATGTATGTGCTACTGCAGAATTTTTTTTCAGCATGTGATCAGATGACTGATGCTACTGGTGTTATGAGGTACACTGTTATTTGTGGATTTAACCAATTGACATGAACATCATCTAAGCAGATATTACATGAGCCATCAGAACAGCATTCCAAGCCCTAGCCAGTAAAAAGCAATAGCATCACTGGTCTAAATTTAAATCGGCAACTGCTGCCCTCAACACAGCAAAAATTAGAAAAATAAAATTTTGATTATAAAAACAGTAACCATTACATTTGATTCTTAAGTGTTTTCTTGAAGAAACCTCTATTTTTGATCTGTGTACTAATGTTTTATGACCTGTTTCAGATGAACCTTTATATAGGATGATTCAAATCATGAAGCAGCCAGTATGTGGACAAAGTATAACCAGCTGTCCAGGGGTCAGTTGCCATGTTGTATATCCATGACAAAACTATGTATACTGATTTATCATAAAACAAAATGTGGTTTAGCCTTATAGTTTTCATTACTATTAAAGGACTTGCCCTTATCTTCCACAGTTAGCTGGGCTAAATGTTTACTTGCACACACTAGCACAGAAAGTACCAAAAAGAATTCATCTCTCTGCATTTTCTGTTGAAGCATATCCTATTTATTTGCCTTAAGAACTTTTGGGTTACTTTTGGAATATATGTTGGAAATATATTTTGCACTATGAAGCACTGCCTAATCGGTCTTGGAGCATTTGGCTTAATCTGAGCGGAAAATATACACAGATTTCACCCTCCTACTTCTATCAGCACCCAAATTATCAATAAAGACCTGCCAGTTCTGCCATGTCTGTGCCTTAATTTTACCTTCACTATGTTTTGAAAACTGATGTGGTATACTTAGGACTATGAGCTGTGCTTTTTCTTTTCCATAGTTTATTCTTCCTACTCTTGATTTCATCTCTCCAAATAATTCTTGAATAAACTTAACTTGAATTAAGGTCTGCACTTTAATCATATCTTTATTGTCTGATTCAAATCCTATGTGGTGTAAAGAGACAAAAATGACTTAAATGGGTCATTTTTGAAAAATATGAACCAAACTGTGTATGATATTTTATTTGTTAACCAAATGGCACAGATAAGCTATTTAAACCATTAGACCAATGCGGTTTCCCCTCTGTTTTCTGGCTTGTTCATGTTTTAGTGCACTGAAAGTCAAGCAATGCCAGGACAGTAAACATCAGAACCTCCTGTTAGTGATATAGTTAATCAGAGGTATAGTGAGTGAAGAAGCTGCTCAGCATAGTGGTGGGGATGATGTTTGCTGAGTAAATATACTTGATGATTTGCTTCAATATGAAATATGATGCAATGTAGCTCCACCTTCAGAGGCGCATTATAAAGGAGCTTGTTCCCCAGGTGAATCCTATCGTCTGTAGTGTTAGTCCTCCTGACCAACATGGGGGCCAAAGGGCTTGAATTGATATTATGGCTCATCTATCTGACGCTGATAGTCGACTCACTTACTCAGAATGGTAAATGATGTGCTGGAAACTTTATAATTTCACACTCAATGGAAGTGCTATAAGACATTGGGAAGAGGTCATAGAGTCATATTTACTTTAATCATTCATGTGAATCCTAATTCATCATGTGAATTTAGATGCATTATATCGTGCTTGGGTTGGTTTATGTAGAATTTATTTCATAGCTTCAACACTTCAGCTAATTAAGGCATGTTAATTAGAATATGTAATGCAGTTTGCTGCAGACAGTCTTGGTTAAATCTACTGAAGCCTTTTCTGGTGATAAAGAGTATATACGGATTTGGGATATCTACAACAGTTAACTGTCTTGGGCATCTTCAGTTTGAGTATATTATTGAGTTTAATATCAGTGAATTGTCAATTGATACTATTATCCTGTGAAATTTCTAATTTCCTACATCTAAATTAATAAACACCAATTTTTTTTGTCTTTACTTCAGTGACCATTGCTCCTTCTACAAACACACTGACCATGACTTCAGGTAAGTTTGCAAATGTCCATTAAGGTTATTTTTCTTCAAGTCTCCATGAAAATATAAAATGATTTCTCAAAAAGAATTTGTAATTTATTAATTTATTAATTTTATAGCTAATGCATCCCACATTGGCCGAGTGTGCACAACTTGGGGATACTATCACTTCAAGACTTTTGATGGCGATTTCTTCCAGCTGAATTCAAGTTGTAACCATGTCCTTGCAATGCAATGCAAGGGCAGCTATGAAAACTTTAATATCCAGATGCGGCGGAGCTTAGTCAACAACATCCCCACAATCAGCAAAATCATCATGATGCTGGAAGGATCTGAGGTGGAGCTCTCTAACAACTCTGTGCTTGTCAATGGCAAGATGTAAGTTCAGGAAAGACCTATCAACTATGCTGACTTTTTTCCAAGAATATTTCAGTAACTTTAATTCAGTGGGGTCCAGAGTCAAGAGTCCAATATCAAATGTAGTTCCAATTGTATGTATATACATTTTCAGCACTGTACCATATCTTAATATGAGATTTATTCTGCTTTAATGACAGCAGCACTCAACCTAAATGTAAGCACCTGCTGCAATCTGAAGTCCCACAATATCCCTCCATAGGACACTATCTTGTGCTTTCAAATGCTCCAAATAGCTCCTTACCCCCAAGCAGTAATATTCTGTGGCACTGGGGTTAGGGGTCTGTCTGGTCTGTTAATGACTGATTTGTATAAGTAAAGAGCAGTAGTACACGGGTAATGTAAATTTGTTTTAATTTTTACATTCATTTTAAAAAATATCACTCTCTGTTTGCACCAGGGAATCTCTGCCGTTCAGTAAATCAGGAGTGACTGTCAAAGGGACCGCATCTAGTATCTCTGTTGAAGCTAATCTGGGAATAAAGGCAATCTGGAACCTGGACGACTCCCTTGATGTATGAAGCCTACCCTTACATATACAAAGTTGGCTGACCTGACTTTTTATTTGGAGATAAATTCTCAGGAATTGAGGAGCGGGCCCTCGCCTCCAAATATGCTCCTTCTGGTTCTTATCTATATATTTAACCCTTAAGTTCTACAAGCTGTTTGTTCTCGTTTTCAATTTTATACCAGCTTTCTAAATCTTTTGAGGTCACAAATCATTGTTTAGATCCTGCCATTCAGATGATTCATTTATTCAGAATGCAGACAAATTATCATGGAACGAATGCCATATATTGGAGTTGTCCTGTCTTGTGATTTTGCCAGTTACCTGTTGTATAATCCATTATCTTCACAGATTGAAATAGATGAGAAATATCGGACTCAGACATGTGGACTGTGTGGAAACTTTGATGGCATATCCAATGAATTCCTGAATGGTGGTAAGATAATTTTAATATTTCGGGAGGTGTCTAATGTAGTCTGTAGTTACTCTAACACAAACTGCAAATAAGGTGCATGTACCCTGTAATTACGTGCATTTTGCAGCCAACAAGTCAGGTTTTTGCAGAAATTTTTTTTTACAATTACACTGTACCTTGTATTTTCTGGGGTGCGGGGCATATTATGAGCCACTAAATCTCGTCTAACTTCTAGGTATTTTACAGGGAAAGAGACCTAAATTGTACTGTAAGTAATTTTAAGTATCCTAGTAAGTAAATACTGAGTAAGTATTACTTACTCAGTATTAGTACTTACTGAATAAGTAAGTATTACTTACTCAGTAAGTACTAATTACATAAGTAATTTTGTGTCTAATGGATATTTCATTATTCAACTGTCTTTACATATTACATGTAAAATGATACAGTGATAAACACTTTATTAAGACGTATTTGAAATTATACATTGATATTTACAGTCATAGCATAGGATAGCATAGGCTCATCTGTGCCTATAATAATGGAAACAAGGTGAGTTGTTTTCATTAAACAACTCACCTTGTTAAAAACAAGGACAAACAATTCCTTAACCCTTAAAATATTAGCTTTACAAATACATTACCAGACAAAACAATACTTACACTCTGAAACAAATGATATTTGCAAGTTTTTTCTTTTCAATTTGGAAAATGTCTTTTACCTTGTGAACAAATGTCCAAAAATTTCCTTGGAGTATTAAAAAAGAAAAACTGTGGACATGGCTTTTGTGTATAATATTTTACAAGACAGCAAGACAGATAGTACAATAACTTCCTAAATATATTTTTTAATGCATTGCACACACTGTACCTCAACAGTGATATATGTGACATGGTTGACTTGTTCACACTGTCATACTTGAGTGACTCTCCAACAGTCTCACAGCTTTCTGGTGTCTTTTCATAATACATTTGTTCCTGTGGACTAAGTGATCAAGGGCAGTCTCTAAAAGAAGAAAGAAAAATTAAACACATTCAGTCTGTTTAAACCTGTGTTGAAATGTCTGATTATAGTTAAGGTCCAATTATTATTATTATTTTAAACAAAGCAAAGACATGTACACAAAGTTTTAGCATTTTACAAACAGGGGAAAAACATGCCAGACCATTAGCTAGGAAAACCCCACCTACTGATAACGCTGCTGTTCCGCTTCACAGTCCTTCCAGATTCTACAACGAAATAATCAGGAGGAAAACCATTTTGAGAGAAAACAAAACAAGGAAAGAAAATAAAATAAAACAAGGAAATCTTTTTTAAAAGAAAGATTAGGGTGACATATAAGATAAGATAAGATAAACCTTTATTAGTCCCACACTTGGGAAATTTGTTTGGTCATAGCAGAAAGTGGACAGTACAAAGTTACAAGCAGCAAATATTAAGTAAAAGAATAGCATAGAATAAGATAAAATAAAATAACATAATATATGAAATAAAATAATATACTATGTTGCATCAGAAAATTACACTGGTATTACATACAAAATATGTATATGAAATGGTTGTCACATATACACACGTAAAAATGAACACATAACTTTTTTTGAAATAAAGTAAATAAACTAGGTGGAACATTTATTTTTATACTTTTTATAGATTTATTTTAAGGTGTTGTTTGAATAAATTATCCTTATGAATACAAAAACTGTTAATACATGTAAATGTCAATTTTTGTATAATTTTTATTGTATTTAGGTGACTAAAGAACGACTAATAAAATGAGTATTAAGTATTGATTAACACATTTCTTAGGGTGTTTTAGATTTTCCTGACTGTTTACCCGCCAATTGCAAGTAATTACAGGGTACCCGCACTTTAGTCACAGGTCTTACAGTCTAGTTGTGTCATTGTTTCCTGCAAAAAGCCTGACTTGTTGCCTGCAAATTGCATGTAATTACAGGGTACTTATGCCTTATTCACAGGCCGTGTTCTAAAGTGTTACTGTTGATCCACAATGTGGATGTGCAAAACACAAGGGGGGAAAAAAACTTAACCGCAGATGGACATGTTCATAAGACAGAGATGTTACATTTTGTGAGCATGGAATAAACTGAGATAGAGGAGAGAGATTGCCTTTCTTTGGTTCCTTTTAATTATCTCTAGATTTGACAAGTCAGTCACTGTTCACCTTGCTTGTCCTGAGAGAACATCACTGGTAATATTTCTTTTAATGTTAGCAACAACTTTTCAAAAAAGTTCACAGTCATTCAGAAGTAAAGACAGGGAGGAGCTCCAATCTATGAAAGACTACAAAGGCAAATAGTTCAACAATTCTCTGTGCACAAATGACAGTCCCAAGAACAATATTGAATAGTTGCGATCTTCAGCCCCTTTTCAAAAGCATGCACACTGAAAATAGGTATAATTGTGTAGTAGAAATGATTGCATGGGTTTTCAAAACCATTTGTCATTGACCACCATTAGTAGCTGCATCCATAAATGCAATTTTAAAGGATTCCAAGAAAAAAAGATCCTGAAATGCTTGGGTTTGATGAATAAAAATGTGACTTTCTTTTTGAAAAAATCTTGGCTACATGGGGATTAGTGCACATTGGAAAAGTCTTAGCTTACACATCTACGAGGGTCCCTATGATGCTGAATTATATTTGGAGCAACATATGCTGCAATCTAATTAGCATAATTTTCCACATTTTTAAAAAGCATATTTCTGTAGTGAAAGTCTAGATGCAGATCTGTGACCTTTTTGGTTCATTATGAAATAGAATACGTAATAAAGAAGCTCCCCAATAAGCTTAATGGTCATTTTATTATGAGTGTGCTGTACTACAGGAACTCCACTGTCTGTGGTGGACTATGCTGAGACCTGGAAGATAAATGGCCCCACCGAGCAGTGTAAGGAGACTGACGTTAACCCAGTCCCGAGCTGTGGTGATAAGGTGAGTCTTCACCATTTCTCATTTTCAAAACTGTTAAATTAAATTCAGTTTTATATATACAACATCAAGGTCACTTCAAGGTGCTTTATATTGGAAGTTAAAGAGACTACAATAAGATGGAGAAACTTCAACAATCAGATGACTGCCTATGAGCACGCCCTTGGTGACAGTGGGAAGAAAAAACTCCCTTTTAACAGGAAGAAACCATTAGCAGGGTCAGTCGTCCACCCTGACTGCTTGGGGGTGAGCGGCAAAAGACGACATAAAGACACACTGTTTAAGAGAGCCAGAGATTAATAATAACTAATGATTAAATGAAGATTGGTGTATAAAAACATAATGGGTGAAAGAGGTGAGTGAAGAAACATAGTGCATCATGGGAAACCCCCAGCAGTCTAGGCTTATTGCAGGATAACAAAGGGAAGATTCACCTGATCCAGCATTAACTAACTCTATTTTTAAGTATTTTAGAAATTTTAAATTTGACCCTGGATTTAACAGGGAGCCAATGAAGAGAAGCCGGTACTGGAGAAATATGTTCTCTGATTCTTTACCCTGTCTGTACTCTTACTGCACCATGTGTGAACTAGTTTCTATCTGAATTTAGAAGCAGGAAATTAGAGGTCATCAATTCTTTATGTCTTACAGACATTCTTGTAGTTTAACTAATACTATCTTCACTAAGACTGTAACTGTGATGACAAGTAGTTATACTATTCATACAGTCTACAAAAAACAACAAATAAACAACAAGGTTAAAGTAAAAGTGCCACTGCTGCCTGGTAAGGCCCTTATACTGTGAAACAATGCAAAATGTTATATATACAACTGTGAGTAAAAAAACAAAGAAAAGTAAAAATTAATGTACACAAAAACAAAACAGTAACAGTAAAACTGACACGGTGTAAGAGAGTAGTGGAAATCAGTGCAAATCAATAATATAAATGCATTATAACACAGTATAAATCTAAGAAAAATAGCTGCATAAAAGTAGAAAAACATTTGTGCGTTATCATATGCCTGACAGATGTTGTCACCTGTCACAGAATGAAGAGTTATTTTACAGGTTTATAGAGGATTGTAAGAATGATTTGGTGGGTTGAATTAGTCTGAGGGAGAAGGTCTGCTGGGTTAGGGTTAGGTAAACACACTCTTAACACTATACTCCAGACTTCTGAGGCAGCTGCAGTGGAATATTTTGACACAGGGCATAGCCCTCCCGCCAAGTTCAACAGCCTGTACATATACAGTGCCTTGAAAAAGTATTCATAACCCTTAAACCAAATTTTGTCATTTTACAACTACAAACTGAAATTTTTTTATTGAGATTTTCTGTGATAGACCAACACAAAGAATGTGGAGTGGTATGGAAATGATGCATGGTTTTCAAAATTTTAAGCAAATAAAAATGTGAAAAGTGTGGCGTGTTTGTGGTTGTAAAGTGACAAAATGTGTAAAAGTTCAAGGGGCATGAATACTTTTTCAAGGCGCTGTAATTGTAAACTCAAACAGGTGTTACCTTGCTACCTTGAGGGCTCAAACTGTAGGCTTCTAAAAATGATTGGCAGTATGTATTTTTTTAACTGACTGACTTCTTTTTCAGCAATTCTGTGACCAGACCTTCTCCAGTGATCCCTTTGTTGATTGCCAAAACATTCTTGACGTGGAATCCTTTAGTAAAGCCTGTATGGTGGACACGTGCAACTCTACAGACAACACTACTTTGGTCCTCTGTAAAACACTTTCAGAGTTCTCCAGACAGTGTGTCCATGCAGGTGGCAAACCCCAAGAATGGAGGAATGATACATTTTGCTGTAAGGGTGCAACATTTACACTTCTCGGTCTCCATCATAGGCATTGTTGTTTTCCTTATACTTTGCAGAATTCTTTAATTGACAATGAAAAACTTTTATCCACAGACAAGAAATGTCCATACAACATGGTGTTCTTGGAATGTAGCAGTTCATGTCCTGACAGCTGTTCCACCCCTCAGGCCAGCCAGACATGTGACAGCCACTGTCATGATGGCTGCAGCTGCCCTGCTGGTACATCCACACTCATTTTGCACTCCATCTCTTGCTTTCTGTCGCTCAGAGAGAAAACAATTGCAATGTATTCTGGGCAATCGCCACCAGGTTGTTCACACAAAACCAAAACCGCATAACTCGGATCTCAGATGTCAGAACTTGGGAGCCCCATCACTCCTGAGTCAGCACATCCCTGTAATAAAGTCAGAAGATCAAAAAAAGCAGGATTTGTTTTGCTTCTTGGATAGAGCCATTCATGCATCACTAGCAATACAGCATAATGCCTCTTTTGTGCTTAAAAACACCATGGTAGCACATTTATGATAGAACCTGATCAGCACTCTGTGTATGGATTATTTAGCAAGTCACAATTAGATAGCAATGGCAGTACAGATTAAAAGTTTCACCACTGTTTATGTTCACTGCCACAATCTTTGATTTTTAACTCAGGGTTGGTAGGGTTGCTCCAATTTTTTTTTTTTTTTTTTTTGAGTTTTTGAGTTTTTGAGTTTTTGGACTTTCTGAGTTGAGGTGGCATTCCAGATAAATATTCTGACTGGGAACTTGAAATAGAATGTGCCAGACATATCCACCAGATAAAGATTGTTTTACGGTCCTACAATTGTGTCCGTCAGTGGACACAATTTCAGTAGGACAGAGGGGGGAGAGGGTTTCAACCACACAGTACTTTGCATTCTGCCGAATGTTGATTGGTTAACAAGTGGGCCAGAAGAGAGAAGAGGGTGCCAACAGTAAAAAAAAAAAAAAAAGCCTACATAGTGTTATTCGAGAGGATTGACCCACCTAAACACAAAGAATGGCCACTTTATTTCTAGGAGCTACTGGTGCTCAAGTTCCCCAACATTTTCTCAAAGCCCTTTTTTGGTGAACACCTACATATTAAACAAATTAAGAATTATAAATTGTTTCAACCTCACATTCAGGTGTGTGGAACCCATGGCACTGTGACACATGTAGTTTCTGAATTGGAGGGACCTGCTTTACGTTTGAAATGATGTCAGTTTGGCTGTAGAAATTTGAGATGATTTGAATGAAATAAATATTGAAATTACATGTCCATGTGGCAAAATAATGTTAAATGAAAGGGTGGTATGCTGAAATGCATAGTTATACTTGATTGGATCCCCTGTGTCTGAAGAGAAAACATTAGGCCAGAGGTGTCCAAATCCAGGCCTCAAGGGCCGGTCTCCTGCAGTCTTTAGAAGTGTCCTTGATCCAACACAGCTGATTTAAATAGCTAAATTACCTCCTCAACATGTCTTGAAGTTCTCCAGAGGCCTGGTAATGAACTAATCATTTGATTCAGGTGTGCTGACCCAGGGTAAGATATAAAACCTACAGGACACCGGCCCTTGAGGCCTGGATTTGGACACCCCTGCATTAGGCTGAGAATATTGAGCATAATAATGTCATCTAAAGAAGTAATAATCTCTCTGTGGTCAGATCACAACCTGCAGTTGTTTGTTAGTAATTTTAGTAAGTATTACATGTCTGCTGAGCAATTCCAGCTCTGGGATGGACCGTCATCTTCAGTTCATCCCACAGATTTTGATGGGATTCAAGTCAGGGCTTTATGCAAGTCAGCCATGACATTCGCTTTGGTAGTTGTTCACCTGAAGCAACGTATGTTTTGGGTTGTTGTCATGTTAGAAGACAAAGAAATGACCCACAGCTAGTTTTGCAGCTTGAGGTTTTGGTTAATGGCAAATGGACTGGTTCTTATGAACATTACTGTACTGGAGCACTCAAAGTGCTTTGTACAACTTGGGTCATTCACCTGTACACACCAGTTCATGCAAGCTTTCTAAATGCTATCTATCTAATAACATGAGCACACATTCATACTCATTCTTTCAAAATCTTTATATATCCTTCTTTCTTCATGATTTCTTGATCAGATTGCTAGTTTCAGATTCTTTGGCGCACCCCCACAGCATAGTACTGCCTCTCCTTTCTTTCTTCTTTCTTGAAAAATAAGTCTCTGTGGTCAAAGACCACCAGTTTTGTCTCTAGCTAAAGGATGAACTTCCAGTATGCATAATGTTTGCCAGCTTTTCTTTAGCAGACATCACTCTAGCTGAAAATGTCTCTTTGTAGAAGTAGAGTTTTTCTTGTCTCTAACCTCATATTCCATTCTTGTGCAGGGTTTGAGGGATTATCTTATTTGCAGCTACGATTCTTGACTTGTGTATTGGCAGTTTTCTGGGGTCTATAGACACATCTTTGAAATCTTTCAATTCCTACCTCTGCCAGCCTTGTTCTGTTTTCTGTGGCTCTCTTTTAATTTCTTGATGATACTTCTCATTCCAGTTCTTGACACTTGGAACTGCTGTGAAAACTTCCCTCCATCCAATGCTTTGTCAGCATCAACAAGTCCAGACAGTCTCTTTTGTTTTTGACAGGATGCTTGTTCTGCTGCTGAAGCTTTTATAATGTGTGTAAATGGAAAAGGACCCTGTATTTTTTTTTGATTTTACAAACTTTGAGCATTGCAATGTTAAAGCACGTTATTGCATAACTGTGGTTTGTGCTATGGCTGAACAAAAATGTCCATTTTTCAGGGGTGCTAATAATATTGATGCTGGTAATTTAAAAAAATGCTGTTATTGTGTGCAAAAAGAAATAATGTATGCTTTCTAAAGAAAACTAGTATTTTTAGCAATGCTATGCTCATAATCAATTGCTCTGTTAAAAAACACTCAGGAAAATTTTGACACAAACGTTATAGCTGATAATTGTGTCGTCATCTGTATCCCCGTATATTCCATTATCAAGCATACATGATCACTGATCCCATAACGTATTACATTAGTGATGTTTCAGTCCCAATCCCTTTCTTTTCTCTCTTCTTGTTTTACACACACACACACACACACACACACATATATATATATATATATATATATATATATTTGATCTTGCCCTCTAGCCTCCTTCTCCATGGAGGGTACTGCCCCTTGTGGCTGTTCAACTTGTAGCCAAGCATCTCACTGATCACTGCTGCCATAGTGTAGATCTTGCATAAGAAATACAGCAAGCTGTCCATACCTGAGGCCTTGGAAACTGCCAAGCAAAGACTCACAGCCTTGGCCAGCCGCTTGAGGAGGTACACCAGAGAGATAGAAGGCAGGAGAATAAACCAGCTGTTCTCCACAGAACCAGCAAAGGTGTACTCTCAGTGGCAAGGGAACAATAACAGAACAGCACCACCAAGGCTGGAGACGGAGCAATACTGGAAGAGCATATGGGAGAAAGACACAACCCATAACGGCAATGCTCAGTGGCTAGTGGATCTGAGGGCAGACCATAGCGATCTCCCTGAACAGGGTGCAGTAACCATCACAGTGGCAGACATCCAAGAAAGGGTCTCCAGTATG
>CAKLIZ010000739.1:22189-37567 GCA_922035795.1 Oreochromis mossambicus | reverse complement strand
CAGCAAAAGGTGGTTCTACAAAGTATTGACTCAGGGGGCTGAATAATTACGCACACCCCACTTTGCAGTTATTTATTTGTAAAAAATGTTTGGAATCATGTATGATTTTCGTTCCACTTCTCACGTGTACACCACTTTGTATTGGTCTTTCACGTGGAATTCCAATAACATTGATTCATGTTTGTGGCTGTAATGTGACAAAATGTGGGAAAGTTCAAGGGGGCCGAATACTTTTGCAAGCCACTGTAATCATGTGCTGCATGATCACTAGTGACACAGCTATGTTAGCATAACATAAACACAGTGAAGCTGGAGGATGAATGCTAACTTTTTTCCACTCAATAAAAGTTAACGCGAAGGTTCCCGATGGTTAGGGACAAATGCAATCGCATGGCAGGATGCTGTAAACTGACCAAACTTCAGTCAGGAGAACAACTGAGATAATCCATCCACAATACCAGGTTAGTCATTGATATACTGCAACAACATGGGCATCTGCGAGAGAATTCAGCATTAATGAATCAATGGTACGGAGGTGGAGGAAGCAAGAAGAATGATTTGATTAAAGTTTGACTTATCTGTTTTTTTTTTCTCACTTAATGCGCCTTATAATCCAGTGCGCCTTATGTATGTAAACAGACCTGTTTATTGACAGTGCGCCTTATAATCCGGTGCACGTTATGGTCTGAAAAATACGGAAATAAATGTTTTAAAAAAACCATCCATGAAACCATCCATTTTCTTCTGCTTATCTGGACCGCGGGGTTGCGGGTGTAGCAGCCTAAGCAGAGAAGCCTAGACCTCCCTTCCCCTCGCCCCCTTCTCCAATATAGGTTGGCGAGATATAATCTCTCCAGTGTGTCCTGTGCCTACCCTATTGGCCTCCTCTGGGTAGGGAGCCCAGCCAACCTTTGTAGAAAGCTAATTTTAACTGCAGTTGCATTCTTTTGTTCACTAGCCAAAGCTGGTGACCACGGGTGAGGGTAGAGACATAGATCAAATAGTAAATCAGCAGCTTCGCTTTCACACTCAGCTCTCTTTTCACCAGGAAAGACGGGTGCACTGCAGTGGCAGCCCTGTTGATTTCCCACCTCCCTCTGCTGCCTCCAAAGTCCCCACAGGCTAACCTGTGGACACCTTCAGCTTGAACGCTCCCTTTGCTCAGATGTATACAGTCTGGTTAAAGGATTACCACCATGACAGCCACCACCTCGCAGCCACAATTTTTTTGCAGCAGCCTCAACAATGGAGGTGCTGAACAATGTTCTTTCAGACTCAATGTTCTCAGCCTACCTTGGAAAGCAGTCAAAGGTCTGCCAGAGGTGGGAGTCGAAGACCTCGCCGACAGGGCCTTCTGTCAGGCATTCCCAACGCATCCTCACTATAGGTTTTAAAGTTAATTATAAATTCAAGTACTTATATAATCAGTTAATGATCCCTCTGCTAATGCATTCTTTGTTTGCTTTTGTTTTGTGTGACATTCAATTTGTCTTACTTGACAATTTATCACAGGTAAATTAAACGTGACTTTCAAATTACAAGGGCCACCAAAATTTGTATTTCCAAAAGAATTTTGTTCAACTCAGTACAAAATATGTAATAAAGAATTTGAACAAAAGCACCACAGACACTAGTTTTATTTTAATTTTTTTTTAAGTGGAAATGCTATCTGCGTCATTTAAGTTTGTATATTTGTGTTTCAATTAACTGCTACAACATTTTTTCATGTCTTCTGACCTCTACAGCTGATCTGAGGGTCTTTAAACCATCTTCCTTCTACATCCTTGTAAGCACCACAGTGGGCATACAACTGATGATTCAGCTGTCTCCCATAATGCAGGTGTTCATTTCCGCTGACAAGTCACTCACAGGAACCACCTCTGGTATGTCTCCATGTTATTCTTAGTGTCTGGAACTTCTGGAATCTGTGTAACTGTGGAACATCTTATTTGAAAGGTTTATGTGGAAACTTCAACGACATAATGAGTGATGACTTTAGAGTGACCAATGGGCTGGTGGAAGGCACTGCTGCTGCATTTGCCAATGCATGGAAAACCAGAGCCAGCTGCCCAGACATTATATCACATTTTGGAGACCCTTGTAATAACAACATCCTCACAGGTACAGATAAAACTCTTGTATTATTATGTTTTATCTTATAAAAGTTATTATCTTATATGAAAAATACCATACTGCCTTGCTGTTGTATTAAACAACAGATAATATATAACAAGTTTAATTCTGAATGTTTCTGTGTTTTAGAGAAATATGCTGATTTCTGGTGTTCCAAATTAACTGATCCCGAGGGAGTGTTTGCTCCCTGCCACGCTGTCGTTAGCCCCAGCACATATAAAGATGTAAGTCTGCACATACAAAGTTTTAATGAGAACTTTGCAACTGAACTCTTGTTAATCATTTCATGAATACTCTTTTGACAGAACTGTATGTATGACACCTGTAACTGTGAAAAAAGTGAGGACTGCATGTGTGCTGCAGTTTCCTCATATGTCTATGCCTGCTCAGCAGCAGGAGTCCACATCACTGGCTGGAGGAAAACCATCTGTGGTAAGTAAAACACCAAGCATCCTTAAAAAGAGAAACACGGGTTCAAACAACAAATTTATCTGAAAATGTTCTCTTTCAACTGCTGCCGTGTCCTCAATTTTCAGACCACAGGCATAATTTTACACTCAAAATGTAGGACCATTTGTCTTCTTCTTCTTGACATGATGTGCCAATGCTCATCAAATATATATACAAATATACACTTTTTGATTGGTGTGGATCCAAGTAGAGGAAGTACCTTCCAACTAAAGCATTGAGACACACACGTTTTCTCAACAACAGGACTGAGCCCTTTTCTTTATTTAGATTGGCCCTACAGCCCAATTTTTAATTCAATTCAGTTTTATATTGACAACGCCAAATCACAACAAGAGTCACCTCAAGGTGCTTTTTATTGTAAGGTAGATCGGATTGGAAATACAAAGCCTACAATAATACAACAGAGTAAAAAATAACAATCATACGACCCGCTGTGAGCAAACGCTGTGGCGACAGTGGGAGGGAAAAACTCCCTTTTAATAGGAAGAAACCCCCAACAGAACCAGGCTCAGGGAGGCGCAGCCATCTGCCGTGACTGGTTGAGGTGAAGGAGACAGGACAAAAGACATGCTGTGGTAGAGCAGCAGAGATTAATAATAACTAATGATTAAATGCAGAGAGACCCACTGTTATGTAGAAAAAGTCCTTGGTCCTTATGTTTAAAAAAGGCGGAAAGTTGGAAGCAGTTTATTGACAGATTCAAAAGGAAATTTAACAGCAATTTTCCACAGACTGATTCTATACCAGCAATAAATGTATGAGAATAACAGGTTATTCTGATTTGTTGATGACACTTCAGCTCTATTTTTCATTGGTGGATTCGTCTTCAGCAAACATTTGATTCAAATCTGGGCAGCTAATGTCATTTTTTGACTTTCACATAATTTGAATGAGCTCTTCATTGACTGGATCATTCGAAGTTAATTTTTTAAAACTTACTTTAATCAGTCCTTGTCTGTAAATTTTAGTTTAAATATCATTTCAAGAACATCAAATACAGAGCTTTTTAAAAATAAAAACCCTCAAACATGTGAAAATATTCTGTCTTTTCATTTAAGATCCTTGAGTCTAAACATTAAGTCAATCAGTTTTTGGTATTCAACTACAGTTTTTTAAATTCACTTTTTAAACGTAACAATGCAATGTCTCAGTTTTCACATCAATTTCAGATAAACATTCATTATTTGTCAGATTATTTGGGTATATTCTTTAGCTTTCAGCTCATCTAAAAATGGTCAGCCTGCCAGCTTCAACGATTTCAGCAAAGATTAAGCAGTTACAACAGTTCAACTCAAAAAATTCAGTTCAGCATTCATACTGCAATTGGAGTACACTTGCTTGTAGTATAATATAATAATCTGTGCTAAATCAACAATGTTAGTGCTAAGCTCACAGGAATATTGTACCTCGATGAACATGAAAATTAAATGTGCCAGAATTTCTATAAATTAAAGAGAGAAAACTCTAAATTCTTTGAGTAAATATAAATGTTATTATACATATTTTGAGTTTTTGCGTATTTTTTTATGTCTTTAATGGTTCATTGAAGTTAATAACCAAAACAAATTGTATTGTAGTGAACTATATAGAGTTTGGAACAAGCAGAAACACCATCACATTGTCATCATGGGTTATCTGCTGACACCATGTCTGTGTTGTGTTGTTAACCTACTAGACATCTTTCCATGCCATTCCTACTAAATGAACAATTCTTGTCTCCAGTACCACAGCTATGTCATATATTTTGGTATGCTTTTCTATTTTAAATAATGGCAGAAGTAGCAGTACATTTGACTACAACAAATCTTAGTCAATCATTTGTGTTTGATTCATTTTTACTACATTCGAATTGAATTAAATTGAACTGAATTGAATTGTTTCCTCATTGTACAAACATCTCATATCTCTCATAACAGAGACATTCAGTACATCATGTGCAGCAGAAACTGTGTATAATTACAACATGACCAGCTGTGGGCGTACCTGCCGTTCCCTTGGCCAGACTGACTACTCTTGTCAGGTCAACTTCACCACAGTGGATGGCTGTGGTTGTTCTGAAGGAATTTACATGAATGAGGAAGGCCAGTGTGTAGCCCGTGAAAGCTGCCCCTGCTATGCTGAAGGCATTATTGTTCCTCCTGGACAGACTATCAGTAAAGATGGCAGCACATGGTAAATAAAGATGACTAATTTTTCTTAATTCATGCTCAATTATCCAGCTAAGGAAATTTGAAAGAAACTTGATTCTGTTCATCTGGACATGTTTTCAGTGGGAGAAATATTTTGTCACTCATCGAAGTAACTACTTCAGTCTCAGCTGACTGCAGGTTTCCCCAACCTTAGCAATGTAACATGTGTGCTTGTTTTGGTCATAATGCAAATGTACTATTTATGTTTTTCCAGTCCTCAACTCTCTATGGATAGTACTCATGGCCATTGATCACTGGTCATAAGATTTTGCATCATAATGATCATGAAATTGACCAGCTGACCATTGTTAATCAGCGGTGCTAGAACAGAATCAACTTTCTTGGATTTTTACGTTTTCCATCACCAACGCAAAATGTTCATTTGCTAAAGTTAAATTGCTGTAAAAATAAAGTGAAGCTGACCTAATATTGCAGGTCTTTCTTTAGTTATCCACTTTGACTATGCCAACTGAAACATGACAAACATTTCTTCTAGATTTGTATTCACTTAATATGACACGTGTTATTGGCAGGGACATGTTTGATCGAAACAAAACAGGAGGATTAAAAGAATATTGAACTGGGGAACACAGGACGCTGTATACTGTATACTGTATATACACCAACTACAAAGCGAACTTGCCAGTTAAAGGAAAAATGTTGTTCCATTCTATAAATTCATGTTGTGAATGCACCAGTACAACTAGGGTGTTTTTTGCCCATGAACATTTGCTTAAATAACAAAAAGAATAATAAGAAACTACATGTTTAAAGAATGACTGAGGACATTATGTGATATAAAACCATTTCTCATGTTCCCTCATACTTGTCCTTACAGTGTCTGCAGACAAGGCATTCTCAGCTGCTCTGGAGGAACACAGCTACTAAGTAGGCTTCTCAATATAGACATACATAATTAACATTATGTACACAGATTAAATGCTATTGTGGTTAATTTGTTTGCTAAAATTAGTAACCAAACATTTTCAGTTCTCTTTCATATTATGAAGTTTTCACTCAGTGAATTTAATTTGGCAAATTTAATCATAATATTGTTTATCATGACAATAAAACTACGAATGTGAACCTGTTATATTTTGTTCCCAGGTTTACCATTAGGTTCACCACAATGCGAATGCCCCATGGTGTACTTTGACTGCTCCACTGCTCAACCTGGGGCTACTGGCACTGAATGTCAAAAGAGCTGCAGCACCGCTGACATGGCTTGTGTAAGTACAGCACAGTTATGGCAGTTTGGCTGTGTGCTTAAATGTGTAGTGCATGCACAGGTCTTGCTTGACTCACTATCTCCTTTCATTTTTTCACTCTGGCTGGATACAGATCCACACAGGCTGTACATCAGGCTGCATATGCCCAGATGGTCTGTTGTCAGATGGAGCAGGAGGCTGTGTCAATGAGACCAGCTGTCCATGTGTACACAATGGACAAGTCTACCAGCCTGGAGAGACACTGACAGTAGATTGCAATACCTGGTTTGTACATTTCTTTACAAGCATACAAAGATGTATATTTAAAGATTTAATGGCAGTATATATGTTATAACAAGTATTGATACATATTTCCACTACAACAAAGAATGTCAGTTAAATAGGTGACTTGTTTGTCATAGTGCTTGTTTGAGACACATCCACCACTACTACCATGGCTCACGTTCAAGAGCAGGTTTTCTACCAATCACAATATCTGGGGATCAATCCAATCAAAGAATCTTTGGCCAAAAAAAACAAAGATACTGAACCCTGAATTGCCCCCAGTGCATCTAACTGAGTGTGTGTTAATGCTGGATAAATGAGCCTGGATATAAATAAAAAGCACCGTATGAATGTTTGAGTGATAAGGCAATGAACAGAGGAAAAGTAAGTGCTACTAAAATAACAGCTGGAGAAACATTTTGCAATTAGGTAGTTTAACTGGCAACATGTCAGTAACATGCTTAAAAATGAACAGAGGAAAAGTGAAAAACTGTTCTGTTGTCTGATAAATCAAAATTTCCAATTCTTTGGTTTTCCACAAAATAAAATGGCTACTGTCTTCTTCACACTAGAGGCAACTAAGTTATCAGGACTAGGGCTGGGTATCGTCACTGATTTCTAGAATGATTCGTTTCCGATTCACAAGGTCCCGAATCGATTCGATCCACGATTTGATTCAATTCAATTCGATTCGATTTGAATCTAGGAAATTTTGACAGTCAGAAATATTATAATTCAGATCAGTACATTTACATATTTTTGTATCTATAAAAAGGACACACGCAAGACTTTATCAAAGGTGTAAGCGTCACATCAGATGCCTTTGTGTCAAAGTAGCTGAAGATAAAACACAGAAAAACATGAAGGTGGTTTTCCTGGCCTGGGATTTTATAAAAATATCCTGAAGTAGCTACATCAAAAACGAAAGAAAACCATTAATCAACATATGAACGTTACCTCTGACGTTGCAGCGGTTTTATTAGAGACACGGCTAAGCGTTTTGCATTTTGCATAATTTTAAAAAGTTTAAATTTGTTCAGTAT
Source organism: Oreochromis mossambicus (assembly GCA_922035795.1). Taxonomy (NCBI): domain Eukaryota; kingdom Metazoa; phylum Chordata; class Actinopteri; order Cichliformes; family Cichlidae; genus Oreochromis; species Oreochromis mossambicus. Next base: position 30,238 of record CAKLIZ010000739.1, on the reverse strand, counting down.
TGAACGGCAGAAATTAGGTTTTCTTTTCGGAAGTATGTAAAACGAAAAAAAAAAAAAAACAGCGGCCGACAGCGCTGTAAACAACAGTAGACTTGTGCGTAACAAGCAAGCGAATAATGCAGAAAACAGATTTTTAGACGGGAAACTCTTCTTGAAGTATACAGAGAGCGAGAGAGCGAGAGAGCTGTGCATGAAGTGTGATTTTAACATAGTGGAAGCAAAATAGTAAAAGTAAAAGTGATTTCATGACGATGTTTATGTGAAGTGTAGTTTGGATCTTCTTTTGCTGCTGGTTCAGTCAATATTGTTTGGAGAGAGATCAAACTAACAGCTTTAGAATCAGCGCAAAAAGGGCATGAACACAAAGTGCGACCCGCCGAAACATCAGAATCAGCGAGCTGTTGGCTTTCAGCCCCGACCGTGTCCGTGCAGTTGTTGTGCCAAAAAGTGATTGTCTGCCAGAAAGTGATTGCCGTCCGCGGGAGCGCGCGCAGCCGCTTAAAGCTGCAGCGCCCGTGGGGTGAGAAAGGCGACATCTCACTGATTCTGATCCGCGGGTCCGCGCTGTGTGTTTACGTCCTTGTGCAGAATCCGTGTACCTGCTCTCGTTTACTGTCTTAGCTGTTTGGTGGTTGTTGACATTTTGTGAGGTTTCACCTGAGATTCTGGCGTTTCGGGCAGAATAAATTTATATTAAAAAATCGATTCAGGATTTTAATGAATCGATTTCACGTTATCCAAGCCAGAATCGATTTTAATCGATGAATCAATTATTAAAACCCACCCCTAAGCAGGACTCTGTTCAAATGCCTTCATCTCTCAAAAACAAACAAACATCTTTTCCACGAAGACCTTGCATATTTCAGCAAAACATTGCTAAACCTTATACTGCATCTGGAACAACAATATAGCTTTGTAGTAGAAGGCTCTGGCTACAGAACTAGCCTGCCTGCATTCCAGGAATTTTACCTGAAAACATGAATGAAAAATATGACAAAGAAAATCCAAGATTGTTGAGTAGCTAGAATTCTATACCAGAAAAGAATGAGACATTCCTCCCTCAAAAGTCCAGCAGATGGTCTCAGTTCCCAGACATTTGCAAACTGCTTTTAAAAGAAGAGGGGATGATACACAGTAGTAATTTGATGGAGATGTGTTGCTTCCATCAAATTCAAAATGACCTTTTTGTTCTATTTAATACATTCAAACATTTCATGTTTTCTATGATCTACTGTAAAAAAGGTATGACTTTCTGAGATTTGCAAATCATTCTTTTTATTTACATTTTATTTACATTTGCAAGGTGTCCCAACTTTTTTGGAGTTGGGTTTGTATTATAAAACATGTTTACTAAATAAAAACGTCACTGTATATTTTCACTGTACAGCTATATTTGTTATGTCTCTGCTAATTTTGTCACTTAAACTTGTTTGGTTTAACAATACGAGTGAGAAGTTTTCCCCCATCTTGTAAATCAACACTAATTCAGGATGATTAATCAGTGTTTAAATGGTACAATTTGGTAGGGTTTTCACCAAATACATGAGAAAGACCAGTAGGTTGTAGTAGTAGTTGGCATATGACTCTACTTTTATAAGATTTGAACAGAAAAACTTGTTTTAATTATATTTGTAAAAATATAAAGGTAGGTGGTTAATTAATCACCAGCATTTTTTTTGTATTCTTGATTACACAGATATTACAAATATTTTGAAATTAATTTAATCTTTTTTTGTTGTATGTGTTTCTCCCCAGTTCCTGCAGTGGAAGGAAGTTCACATGTACCAACAAGACGTGTGATGCTGTTTGTGGAATCTATGGAGACGGTCACTACATCACCTTTGACGATAAGAGGTTCGACTTCAGTGGACAGTGTGAATACACACTTCTACAAGTAAGGTTGCTAAAAGTTTAAACTGAAAACTTAATAGCCTTGGTAGATTTGACAACAAACTGTTGTACCATCTTTCTTCTGTAGCTTTTCATTGTAAAGCTCACTGTGGCTATTCTTTCTTGTATATTACTCCCTACAATATTTAACTACCAGGACAGAAAAAGGCAGACCAACATTTTTATCAATACATGGATTTGATTTTATGCAACTCTTAAGGATTCTGACTTCAACACTGGTATCCAGTAATTATGTCCACTGTACTTCACTCAGGACTTCTGTGGCACCTGTAATGGGAATGGAAGCTTCAGAATTATTACTGAAAATGTTCCATGTGGAACCACAGGAACCACCTGCTCTAAGACCATCAAGATCTTCTTGGGGGTAAACACAAAATCCTTCAATTGTGCTCATTTTGAAACTAATGACTGAAAAATGTAGAGTGATTTTACAAAAATAAAATTTATGTTTTATTCATTGCTGTTGTAACCCACAGGATAATGAATTCCAGCTTAAAGATGACAACTTACAAGTGGTAAAGGGCACTATCCAGGTGCTTCAGGTACAAAAAATGGGCGTTTACGTAGTGGTGACAATCAAGCCTGGACTTGTTCTCATGTGGGACCAGAGGACCAGTCTTTTTATTACAATCAGTCCACAGTTCCAGGTAAAAGAAATAAATTCTGCACATCTGGATTGACAGTTACTTCTTTTTACTGTTGAAGTATAATTGCTTAAGAAAGTTAATACAAAGAATTTCACAATAACAGAAATTTAGTAGTCAGTACAAATACCAATAGAATTACACAATTATTGATACCCTGTTTTAATAATTGTGATTACTGTATGATTACTGTAATAAAAAAAACATTAATATTCTAAATTATAGAAAGAAAATCCCCAAATTAAACTTCAGATGTGAAAGACAAAAAACGAGGGCTTTAATCTGTACCACTGCTTCCTTTCCTCTTAGGGTCAGGTCTGTGGTCTGTGTGGAAACTATGATGGTAACAGTAAGAATGACTTCACCACACGCTCCCAGGAAATAGTAGCTGATGTTCTACAATTTGGTAACAGCTGGAAAGTTTCATCTAGTTGCCCCAATGCAGAGCTAATCATTGATCCCTGTGCCTCTAATCGCTACCGGGAAGCCTGGTCTCAAAAACAGTGCAGTATCATCACAAGTGTCACCTTCCAGAGCTGTCATTCAAAGGTCAGTATGTTTGGTGGTAGCAAATATACTAAAATGGATACACACACACACACACACACACACACACACACACAAATGCAAAAAAGAATACGCACATTAATTTCCCCTATGAGCTCTTAGTCATTTTATCTTAATGTCTGGCATTTAGGACTTTTTACCTAATAGACATGATATGTAATATCCATCCACCCATCCATTCTCTTCCACTTATCCATTCAAGGTCATGGGGGGCCTGGAGCCTATCCCAGCTACCATAGGCCAAGAGGCAAGGTAAAGCCTGGACAGGTTGCCAGTCAGAGCAATAGACAGCCATTCGCACTCACATTTACCCCTATGGACAATTTACAATGACCAGTTAACCTAATCCCACTAATTACATGTCTTTAGACTGTGGGAATAATCCAGAGTAGGCGGAGATTACTTAAACCTGCGTATGTCTACATAAAGGTAGTGCTGGAGCACATTTTGGTACCCCTATAAAAATGGTGAGAAAAAGTGTAGGTCTTTGCTACAAAGAAATTGCAAAGAAAGATGTCAAGTGTCCTTCACCTTGAAAAGACAATCAGAAACAGGGAAAAAGTCAACTAGACTCAAAGCCTCAACGGAGTCAGAAGACAAGTTTCTGAACTACAAGCAGAGCTTAATTGTGGTCATAGTAAGCAAGCGTCAACTTCAACTGACAGGTCATGTTGCAGCAACAGAACCATTGCTAAGATGTCAGAATAAGAAAAAGAGGTTTAAAGAGGTTTACCTGAGCCATGAAACACTGCCAATGGACTAATGAAGACTGGAAGAAGGTGTTATGGAGTAATGAATCCAAATCCAAATCTTTGATCTTTGTACAGTATTAAGTAGGCAAAAGGATAGTTCCTCAATCTGTACCCCTGAATTCATTGTGGTTAAAATGGATTGTATGATTTCTTTTTTAACTTCAATTGTTTATTTGTTCTATGCTTTCAGAGTAAAACGAGTAATTGAACTGCCTGAATTTCAATTAAAGAAAATGGAAGAATTATGGTGCTGTGAAACTGTTGACTGGTAGTGCATTACTGTATGTGTTCAAGGTTGACCCTGGTCCATATTTTGATTCCTGTGTGAGAGACTCCTGTGCTTGTGACACTGGTGGGGACTGCGAATGTCTCTGTACTGCTGTGGCTGCATATGCCAAAGCCTGTAATGAAGCTGGGACCTGCATTGCATGGAGGACTCCAAAGTTTTGTCGTAAGTCTGCTCACTATCTTACCAGAAAAATCTGAGCTACAGGATTGAAGGAGCAATTGACATCTTAAGAATTACATGATTTTTAAAAGGCTGTACAAGTCTAATAAGCAATGGTTTTGTTTCTTGCAGCTATTTTCTGTGACTACTATAATTCACCTGGTGAATGTGAGTGGCACTACAAGCCTTGTGGAGCTAATTGCATGAAAACATGTAGGAATCCATCTGGAAACTGCTCCTCACTCATCACCAACCTGGAAGGTACATTAGGCACAGTATTGATATGCCACTTTGTGGACTATTTATTTTTGTTTTAAATGTTTTAAAAGTCAATAGAAGAACAAACCATAGTCCTGCCTAGAACACAGTGATTCTCAAACTTTTTACATCATTCCCCACATGGCAGGAAGGAATATTTTCACATCCCATCTAAACAAAACAATGACAGAAAAGCCTACCTGCAACTGTATTTAGATAATGAACTCATTCACAATGAATCCTTCAGTAGTTTTTGTTTTAAACAAGCAACTTTAATTTCAAACAAGTATTTGTAACTTTTGTCACAAGACAGCTTCATTAGTCTACACCACTTCAGAATCCAGAGACCTGTGAACAGAGATGAAAAATATATAAATTAGTGAGAGTTCAATACTATTCACTCTTAGTGGCTGCAGTAAGCCTGTTTTTGACTGCAGACCTGTGGCGGGGCATGGTCTGCGGCATGGCTGCGTGGGAGGCGGATGCACATGAGCAGCAATCACGATTTGCCGGTGTTCCGGCTTAAAACAGAATGAACTAAGTCCTGTTGTGGTTATTGTTGTTGATGTTTGTAGGCTGTAGCCGAAAAGCTGCAGCCACGTGTGTAAGTCAACAGCCGCAATAAAGTAGTGTACTGAAAAGTGCGAACATGTCTGTCTCGCATCGTTTACCCAGGATTGGAGCACGATAGGTGAAGGAGAGGCAAATTGTGAAATGTTTACAAAAAAGCTTTTCATGTATTCTACTTGTAAATTTGCTCAAGTTAATCACTATTTTAAAACATTGTAGGCTGCTATCCACAATGTCCATCAAACCAACCCTACTTTGATGAAGACACTATGAAGTGCGTTGCCGGGGACCAGTGTGGATGCTATGATGAACAAGGCAACCATTACAATATTGGTGAAAAAGTTCCATCAGAGAACTGCTACACCTGGTATGTCTCACACAAGATTCATCATTCCATTCACTTTAGTACACAGTACATAATGATGAACGTAGAATTCAACATGTGGTCTTTTGATGTAAATATCTAAAATATAATACACGGTGCCATTAAAAAGTATTTGCCCCCTTTCTGATTCCCTTTACTGGCAGTGAGTCTTTCACATAACTGTAGAGGAATTGTGTGAGAAAAACTCTTCTACACTCCTGGGGAGGTTCACTGCTGGTTCAAGTTTTCATTGTTTATGAATAAGGGCACTCATAGTGGCTTTGTAACCCTTTCTAGAATTTTAAATGATAAAGTTGTTTCTCAGGTAATTCTTCAGATTTTGGCATGATGAATTCCTTTTTAAGATCATTTAACCCACCGCACTTTGACAGGGGCAAAGGGCTAGGTAAATGTGAATATTTTCTTACTCTATTTTTTCAATAATATGAACAAAAATAAGGAAGTAGGAAGAAGGCAAAAACTTTTTCATGGCACTGTAGATGAAATATACAGTTATTAAGAACTACATGTGATGTTTAACCTTATACATGCCACAATGAGTGTAAAACCAGACACAAGTGAAATAACCACAACGTTGTTTTCTTTCAAGCTTATGTACAATGTCGGGGATACAATGTAACTACAGCGTTAACTGTAAGTATACTGTAAGCTTGTATAGCAATGCTAAATATCTATTGCTTGGCAAATTGAAAAAAACATTTATTTTCAATTTTAATTTATTATATCTAATATAAAAAACGTTTATTAATAGATTTGTATTTACAATGAGAAAAAATGTTTTACTTGTAGATTGTAAATGCATCATTAATGGAAAAACCTACAACTATGGGGACAATATCTACAACACAACTGATGGCCTAGGAAACTGCATCACAGCTGAGTGTGCAGAGAATGGAATTGTAACAAGGAGTATATACCCTTGCTTTAACACAACAACACCTGGGCCAACAACAACTCCATTTACATTTAGTACAATTCTAAAGACCACTTCAGGTATTTGTCATTTCTCAAACAAATGGATAAAATACTGACAAAATTGAATTGATTTATGGAATTATATGCAAGTTTTCATTTCATGTCATTGTATTTTTGTCACAGTTATTAGTACTGCAACTCCATTAAATACCACATTTGAAACTGACACCACATCTGCAAAACTGACCACACCAGAAGTTACAGAAATTACATCTGGGCCTTTCACTACCACTAAAGGAACAGCTGCAACACCTACACAAACAACAGCATTTGAATCCACAACAGCCACAATTATGACAACAAAAACACCAAAAATACTTACATCGGGACCAGCAACATCCTCTACCACAGCTGTTGTTGAAACCACGACCACAGTTCCACATGTGGAAACAACAGGTCAAGGATCCACCACGGTTACATCTAAACCATCTGTGAGTACTGAAATTACATCTGGGCCTTTCACTACCACTAAAGGAACAGCTGCAACACCTGCACAAACAACAGCATTTGAATCCACAACAGCCACAGTTATGACAACAAAAACACCAAAAATAGTTACAACGGGACCAACAACATCCTCTACCACATCTGCATCAACCTTAGTTGTTGTAACAGGATCATCATTTTCCTCAACTGTAATTACAAATCCTTCGTTTTTAAACACAACTATTGTGTCTTCAACATCTAGAGGTACAACTTCTATTGCTCCTATAACAGAAACACTTCCAGGCAGCACAACTGTTTACAAAACTAGTGTAAACCCCAGTGTATCCACAACCACATCAGGACCAACAACATCCTCTACCACAGCTGTTGTTGAAACCACGACCATAGTTCCACATGTGGAAACAACAGGTCAAGGATCCACTGTGGTTACATCAAAACCATCTGTGAGTACTGAAATTACATCTGGGCCTTTCACTACCACTAAAGGAACAGCTGCAACACCTGCACAAACAACAGCATTTGAATCCACAACAGCCACAATTATGACAACAAAAACACCAAAAATAGGTACAACGGGACCAACAACATCTTCTACCACAGCTATCGTTGAAACCACGACCACAGCTCCACATGTGGAAACAACAGGTCAAGGATCCACCACGGTTACATCTAAACCATCTGTGAGTACTGAAATTACATCTGCGCCTTTCACTACCACTAAAGGAACAGCTGCAACACCTACACAGACGACAGCATTTGAATCCACAACAGCCACAATTATGACAACAAAAACACCAAAAATAGTTACAACCGGACAAAAAACATCCTCTACCACAGCTGTTGTTGAAATCACGACCACAGTTCCACATGTCGAAACAACAGGTCAAGGATCCACCGTGGTTACATCAAAACCATCTGTGAGTACTGAAATGACTCCTGGGCCTTTCACTACCACTAAAGGAACAGCTGCAACACCTGCACAAACAACAGCATTTGAATCTACAACAGCCACAATTATGACAACAAAAACACCAAAAATAGTTACATCGGGACCAACAACATCCTCTGCCACAGCTGTTGTTGAAACCACGA
>CAKLIZ010000738.1:65261-98411 GCA_922035795.1 Oreochromis mossambicus | reverse complement strand
TGTCATCAACAGGAGGAACTGTTAATATCATAGAATGAAGGATGCTGGTCAGCTGGATGAAGAAGGTTATAATGCGGCCTCCGGAGGATGCAGCCGACATTTTGGGACACAGCTAATGTTTTCCATCTGCATTTTATTTATTTCACACAAACTGTTGTTGTAATGTCATCAAATGTCCACTAGATGTCAGCAGTCATCAGTGGACACCAGCCTTCATGGCTCTGAATACACAAACATACATGTGCACTTAAATGAGCTCACATTATTGATCTGGACTGATGGATTGCCTTTGTTTTTATAAGTCAGTGTTACCATGGAAACGACACTGACACACTATCTAAACATGCAGTGGATTTATTTGACTTATAGGTGTTGACAGATCCACAAGCTTAAACTAGGATTATAAATGTGTGCAGTGATGTGTGTGAAACCTCTGAGGACTCACACATGTGTGCTTCAGCCCACACACACGTATGAAGCTCTGTGACCTCACACACAACTATTTTACACATCCAACCTGAACACATCCTGATCATTTCTACAGTTTATTAAGTTCAGCTTCAGCTGAACATCAGTGATGAAGCTGCTCTGACTCCATCACAGCTCACAGCTGTTGGAACGAGTCAAACAATGAAGAAGGTTCAGAAAACAGCTGATGATTTTACAGAAACATGATGCAAACATGAGAATGGACACGTGATTTTTTATTAACAGACACTGTTTATGCTTCACTTTGCATGACGTCATCAACACTGTGACACCAGGGGACGCTCATCACCAGCCTGAGGCAGTGTGCAGTGATAATGGGGGAGACGCAGTATTGTGTGTACTGCAGTCGGACAGAAGGAAAAACTTCCTCCTGAAAATATTTTCATCCTTCACAAAAGTGTTTAAGTCAAATGTTAAAAATATATAAATACAATAAAATTCAGGGTCTTACAGAAAATGAGTGATGCAGTTGTGCATTGAGCACCTTTCCAATGTTCCTTCCTCAGATGAGTCCAGCTGCTGAACACATTAACATCTGTATGTAAATGTAGCCGAGAACCAACCTGAGCACTGCTGGGAAAATAAAAAGACAACATCAAAAGTGCTGTATTATCTTTTGTCACGGCTGGGGCAGCAGTCGTGTTGTGGAATGAATGAGGACCCAAGATGCAGATGGCAGTGGAGATGCGAATGAGGATTTATTTACAGTGGAAAATAACCAAAGTCAGGACAGAACTAAACCTGAACCTAGACTGGGGAAACTCATACCAAACCAAACTTGAAACCATAACTCACGGAAAAAACATAAGGAAGTGACACGGGGGATGACGAGCGGAGAAAGGAGAGCAGGAATACAGGGCAGACACTGGGATTACCAAGAAACACAGACGACACCACGAGGGACACAGGCAGACACACCCTATAAATACACAGAAGATAATGAGGGAATGGCACACAGGAGGGGAGCACAGCTGAACCTAATTCACCAGGCGAGACATGAACCTTCAAGGTGTTAAGGTTCAAAAATTGGAGAAAAGGAGTACGGAGGGCTCACAAGCAAATAACAACTCTGGTCCAGAGGATGTGATCAAAGCGAAGATTTATTGATTACACGCGCGGAGTTCAAGCTGGGCAAAGTCAGCAATTGAACTGAACTTACAACCATTAGACAACGGTCTTATAGGGTAGGACAACAAAGCATACGTCACTCCAAAACCACAAATGTTCTGTAACATAGTTTTAAAAGGAACATTGTCTTCGGGTCGGTGCTTCCCCTCAGCTCGTCTTCGTTGTCGCTCGCCTCCTGGGACATCTAGTGTACTTCCTGTAAGCATCTAACAATATGCCGACAGAACTTGCACTTACAGCAAAAATACATCTTAACTTTTCACCTACTCAAGTCAATCTACTATGGTGTGTACGTGTGTGCGTGAGTGTGTGTGTGCCTGCTGTGCAGGCTATGTCTGTGTCATGACCTCTCCTGCACCCTGGCTCACCTCACACCTCTGTCATAGCCAGACATAAGGCCTGAGCTCCTACCCAGCTAAACTATGAGTGACTTTTGGCCTAAATGTCACACTCAAATGATGATACTCAAACCATGAAGGAAACTTACTTAAACTGAACATAAATGAACCTTAAACTTACTTAAAAGGATATACGTGATAAATGACACAAACTTAACTCTTATAAGGATATAAGGATATAACTCCAGGCATATGTCATGTAAGCAGGTGTATTGCAATTCCTTTCAGAGCTCCTGTTCCCCCTCAGCTTGTATTGGCTGATCATTAACGCCCGCCAAGAGTTTCTGACCTTCACTTGACCAGGAGCCACAGCTCTTCAATAAGCTCAAATGCAATCATGTATAAAAGATTAAAATCATTTTCATAACACAGGTTTTTCCTTCTCAGATCTGCTAATATGTTTGCTCCTCCTAATATAGTCTAAAAGCCACCCCAAGCAACACAATTTGAACTTTCCCCTATCAGTGATCCCTCTAACTAAGTGTGTGTGTTAATCAACGATACATGCATAATAACACCCTGCTCTTAACTTGCAGTTAAACTCTGGTTTCAGTTTCACTTCTGCAGAAGCCTGCAACTTCAAACACATGTAACTTCCTGTCCCTGCAGTCTACACAGAAACCTTTAAGATTATCGAAGCATTAGAAAAGCATTTAAAATTATAGATTCAACTCAACAGTTCGAAGTGGTTATAACTGGACTTGTAATAAAGACTGATATAATACCCATATATTTGAACATCTGAATGCATCTGCGAAAGCAACATCACCCTCAATCATGAAATGGTAATGATGATTATAAAAGTAGCAGCAAATAATAGCAGCAAAATATTTCTCCTCTCGATACTCCCTCTCTTGGTGACCCTTAAAAAGGGTCACCACACACTTATAACATTACTCTGACCCTCTCTAGAAATACCAGCTCCCCCTAAGAACACTCCATGGGTAAAGTTAGGTTCTTCCTTGGTCCCTCTCTCGTGGAAATCTCCTCCTGTAAAGGATAGAAAACACTTTCTCCCTACTACGGCTCTAACTTACTCTGTTCCTCAAGTGCTCTCTTTATTCAAACCTGATTCAACCTAATATTACTCAAAACATAAACCTAATTTCGTCTTCGTATTCGTAACATTACTCAGCCTTTGTAAAACTCTCAAAGCACTGCTTGCACGTCTCTGCAGGCTTCCTGTTGGTTCCTTATCTGATTATCAGCATCCTGTGCACATAACTGTCGCTGCTGCAAGTTCCTCTCACCTAAAGTCACCTATCACAAGAAAATGTATAGAAAATCATAATAACTGCTTATTCTATTCTACTTATTCTACTTAAGGGTCAAAGAAAAAACAACCATTTTAATCAACTAAGTTTAAGCATATAATCAATTACTCCTAAATAACTTTCATCATAGCTAAAAGCTCCCTAGGAACAACTTCTGTGTATATCATTTTATTTCATTTTGCTGCTCTTAATGTAATGATACATTCTAATTTATACTTTATCAGACTTAACCAAAATATATATAAGCTTTCTCCCCTTGCTTCTGTTTTAAACAAAAACTTAGTCACTTCAACAAGCATTTGTTATTCTGTAACTGCATATTATATAAGAGGACTAATTTAGAGCTGCATGTGTTATCTCAATATTTTACATGTCACCCAGTTTAGTTACAAGCAAACTCCTATTCAGTTCCTCTTTTCTGTCACTTGTTACAGGGCCAACTCAAATTCAGTTACAAGCTAAAGAATTTCAGGCCCTTGGCAATACTATTCATTTGGGTCAGTAACACTTTTAACATCCTTGTAAAAAGCTCTCTCCTCTACCCTAGAAATAAATCTATTTACTATCTGTCTCTAAAGCCTACATTATAACAACTTATCCTAAAAATCAAAAAGAAAAAATCTTCACAAAAAGAAAATCTTCCCTATTTTATCCTTTATTCCCACAGTTTATATCCTTTAAGTTTTATATACAGCAGCGTATGAACACCAGCATTTTATCTTCTAAACCGAATTCAGTTCATTTTAATCCTTTCTTTAAAGAAAATAACATTTTCTGCCTCAGCGCTGCCATATCTAAGTTATCAAAAAACCCAATAGTTAAAATCATACTAAAACCCATTTCAAATTAAACAATTTAAATCTTAAATCCCTCTCTTTTTTGACACATCTCATGTGGCAAAAAACTCAAACTGCTTCACCCAAACTTAGGAAATTAAAAGGGAAAAAAGGTTAGTCATATCATTTCTCCAAACACTTCAGCCATCTTCTCCGGTATTTTGCTCCAGCCCTGAAAACCTGTATTTAAGGAACAAAATCAATTTAATTATTATGTCAAATCTTCTCAAACTCGTTGCTCCATCGAACTCTGGATCCTTGGAATTTCCTGGAAACAAAACCTGTAGTTTACATTTCATACTCAACTCTCCCCTTTTTGATCCCGTCTATGTCATAACAAAAAATAAACTTAAACAGAACAGTTATTAATCATGAGTTACCCCAGTTAATGGTAACTTGAATTTCATCAAACAATGTTTCCCTTTTGGCATTTAGCATTCTATAATGTAATAACATAATCCAACCCCAGTAAATAATTACCTCAAAGTAAACATCAACATCCCAAAATCAGCATCCCCTTATTTAAGTCTCCCACTTGTCCTTTCATTTATTTCCCCACTTGGTCCAATCACTCGCATTCACTCACTTGCATCCACACACGATCTTTTTGCTGATACTGCAGCCTTCTGCGCACGTCATCAGATGCTCGACATCAGCAAAATGAGCTCAATCATTTGTTTTATTTCGTATTCCTTTTTAGGAAAATAGTTCTCTATGCTTTTGACTGGATTGAATTGCTGCAATCCTAAAATTAAACAGAGACTCCCTGCCAATCAGGTCTCCTTCTCAGCCAATTTATAATCGATAAAGCCCACCTGATTTTCGTACGTGATAATTTTGTCAGCGCCGTCAGTTCACCCTCGTCCAGGCCTGCTTAAAACAAAAATGAAAAAAGAGAGCTGATTATTAGCTCATCAAAGTACAAAACAAAGTCACCTGACAGTGCACTTACTAAAACTATGGGCCCTTATAGACATATCCAGGTCTAATCAAACCACCCTCTCTTGAAATAAAAACAACAGCCTCAAAAATCTGAAACAATCTTAAATTTCACCCGTTCAACACACCGAAAACCTCGTCTAAAGATCAAAGACCGTTTGCACAATGTCTCGTCACATGTTTTCATTCAGCATAAGACACAAACCATAAAGGTAAAACAGAAAACACACAGACTGTTTTACAACACAAACACTGGGACATGAACAGAGCACCGAGGACAGACACAGGTAGGGCTGATAAAACACTAAACTCCAGGTTCAACCCTAAACTAATACAAAATCAGAATAAACACAAAGCACAAAATGAAATCCAAGGAAACACAAAACGCTGGGTCAAAATGACCCAGGATCATGACATCTTGTTTATTTTGAATGTTGACTTAGATCCAAACCACGATTTATGAAATTATAGAACTAAAATAACAACAATTGTCTGCTTCTTTAAAATTTCTTTTATTACATCAAACCAGTGAAAACAAAGAGCTGTTAGCATGTTTAGACCAACTTTGAGACAGAGACTGTAAAGTTCTGCACTTTAAATCCTGCAAATGATTCACACTGAAAGTATCTTAGTTTAGTATAAGTGAGCCACAAAGCAGCCTGATAGCTTTAAAAACAGTAAAAGTAAATTAAATTGTTTCAGTGTAATTCAGACTAAAGTCCAGCTGCAGTTAGGGATCAAACACTCATGCAGTTGTTTTGCCCCCGAGCTCCAGGTGTTGTGCTAGACAGTGATCGTGATTACCCTCCGCGGGAGCGCGCAGCTGCTTAAAGCTGTAGCGTCCAGATTACTTACAGCTATTTCCTGCAGCTGATATAAGATGCGGTAAACTGAACACAGCTTCAACCGTCTGTTTGTTGAAAATAGTAACGGACGCATTTTCTTGTTAGTAACTGTAACAGCGTTGTAACGATAGGAATAGTAATTAGTTAGATTACTCGTTACTGAAAAAAGTAATGCCGTTAGTAACGCCGTTACTTATACCGCCGTTATTCCCATCACTGTCAGAGTCTGAATGAAGCTCAGGTGTTGATGCTGCTCCCTGATTGCACAGTTGGTTTCAGCTCTGCTCTCAGTCTTTACTGCACAGGTGAAGGTAGAAAGTGTGACTGGATCTATAGACTGGAAACAGAGAAACATGCTGAACATTTGAAGCTTTGCAGCAGAAATGTTCATGTTACAAATACAGCAGAGCTGATCTGGGATCAGTGTGTTCACACCTGCAGCTACAACAAGGTTTCATGTCTCCACACGTCAGCATGTGAACTTTACTCTGACTCAGTCTGCGCAGTCAGACGGCATATTTTTAAAGTTAACACATCAACACACACAGCTGAGCCCCTCCCACCTGTGCTGAGCTTCAGGTGGAGTCCCGCCTCCTTCCAGGAAGCAGCTCACCTGTGTGTCCGTGTTTAGTGTCCAGGTGTGGAGTGGAGCTTGTTGTTGGTGTGTGAAGAAACTGTAAGTTTGCTTTGTTTCCTCCTTTAACAGTTTGTTTTTAGGAACTTTACTGTTTGTTCAGCTCATGTTTGATTTCTTCACACAACAAACTGTGTGTGTTTGTATTTCCGTCTCTCCATTAAAGTCAGTGTGTAATGTTTTCCTGGCTAACATCAGCTGTGTGCAGCTTAGTTCAGCACAAATCTGCCGCTCCATAGTTCACGGTAACGGACTCACAGCTGGACCAACGAGGCCGAGTGTGTCCGCCACTCTGAGCTACGTTTGTGTTTGTGTACTTGTAGTTTGTACTTTGTGAGTTCACTCAGAGTCCACAGAGGACGCAGCGTACATGATGACGTCACAGCCCTTTACCTCCTTTATGAATATTTACACAAGAGACACCTGCAGATAGGGTTGCCAACTCCCTGAAAAATAAATAAGGGACACCTCGTGGCCAGGGCCGGGCAACCCAGTTGTCGTCACCCTTCCCAGTGTCGTGAATTTTGTAGCTCTTTTTTTTTTGTGTGTGAAATTATTTTTTTAACCATTTGACTTGAATTTGATTTAAGTAGATGCATATTCTTTGTGATATGAACACATGGGAAACAAATGATAATTTAGCCATTTATTTTTAGCTCAAAATGACAACATTAACACAATAAAACAGGTCTCTTTCTTAAACAGAAGCCTGTCATGCTTAACTTTTGAGAATATAAGTAAATCTTTCTTTAAAAGAACTCTGTCCTGCTTAACTTAAAATTATATAAATTAATAGAAAACAATGGAACGAAAAACATTCTTTTAACAGTGCACATATAGTGCATTTAGTGCAATTGGCTTCAGTTGAGGTATTATTTCAGCTTTTCTAATGCTAATCAGCTGCTGCCGTTTGTAAACCCACTTGTTCCCATGATTACGCATCATAACTCATCATTATTCATCTATTTATTCATCTATCTATTTGTTGTAATCATCTATCCTTGCTGTTGTTTATTACACAAAATAAATTATATTATCACACTTCTGGCCACATAGCACTGATATTCACTGCACATGCCCATATTAACCTTAACCAGAGGGTTTAAAAACAAACAAACCAGTGTTTACATACCATATCTGCTTCTGCCGTGGCCCGGTGGACAAAAAATTGGTTAAGGGTTCCCCGAACTTTCACGCCCCTCATGTTCTTCATATGCCCACGATTAGAAGCCTGCCTATGAAAAAGTGCGCCAGCGCACAGTGCAGCGCACTTTATAGGTGTTGCCGTGCACTTTTCCAGCCAGGTGTTTTCCTTTTCCCATTCCTCCCAGTACTTTTGCAGAGCAATGTTGCACAAACATTGCTGGTCTAATGCTGGGCTTACACTGTGAGATTTTTGGCCCATTTTGAGCCGATTTTTGAGTCGTGAGACCGATTTGGTGATCGGCCCGATTTTGGCCTTCATCGTGCATCATGTAGTATACGTGGGGGTAACGAGAAGCAATTAACACCTCACGACCAGCTCCCGATCATCAATCGCTCGTGAAGTGTCACCGCAGCCGCTTATACAGCTCACGCGCAAACACGTAAACGTCAGTGAAAAAGATGGAGCAGCACAGCTGTGCAGCGTGTGATCTGGACACAAGCGATGGAGGCACAACTTGTAGAACTTTGGAAAGCTCATCCGAGCCTTTTCGATGTGGCCTCACAAAATAATCATGACCACAACAACCGCGAAAATTGTTGGATCTACATTGCTGCTCAATCACAGCTACCTGATCAATGTTTTTCATTAGCAATTTAGCAAAGTTGATGGTGGTGGTGTGTGTGTCTGTGTGAGTGAAAGACAGAGAGGGAGAGCGAGCGAGAGATTTTCTGTTATAACCTTTATTTTATGGAGGCACAGTGTGAGCACTCAGGTCGCATCAGAGCATCGAGCCGTATAGTGTGAGACCCTGCATCGTGACCTACGAACTTATAACTCCTGCGAGTCAATCGTGCAGTTTGAGCAGGAGCTGAATAACGGGACTGAAAAAATTGCACAGTGTATGCCCAGCTTTAGGTGTACTGTCGTCCGAGACTTGCACCGCAGTGTCAGCGTTTTTTTCCCTGTTGGCCATGCTTCTTGTTGTGGTCATCTGTTGTCTTCCGGTATTTTCTCCGTAAGCGACCTTTCCTCGACCAATGAGATAAGCAGTAATCTTAATTGTCTTAAGTGTGCTGTCAGCTCATTGGTCTCAAAGCAGGAGAGGGGCTGGGAATTATGTTTTCAAACAAAGCGTTAATTCCATTAACATTTATAGACTACTTTTGATTCTCACTGTATTACGGGACAAAGTGCGTCTGATAGGTTTGTAGCTTAAACCTATTCGCTGGAACGTTGAAGGCAATGTAATTACACAGCAAGCAAGACACGAGTAGGCAACATTCTTTATGTTTCACGTGCACGGGAGAGAACTGGACAGGCGCCGTTCCTTCGCCTGACCTCAGTTGCTCTCTCCGCTCTCCCGTAACACTGCTCTTTTATTGTGGTTACATGAATATGCATAGGTTCATTAACATATAACATACCTTGTGTGTGTGTGTGTGTGTGTGTGTGTGTGTGTGTGTGTGTGAACCCATTAATGACTTCCTAAACCTGCTGGCCTGGAAGTCCAGCAGTTCATCTAAACAAAATGCACTTAGCCTAAAACAGACATAGATACGTTTATCCTACCATAAAACAATAAAATAAGGTACGACCTCTCCCATGCTCCCAGGATGTGGGTTTGAATACCAGAACACCCTGGAATGCATACAAAGCCTGCAGACTATTAAGGATCAAACCTCTACCAATCTACACCTAATTATAAAACTCTAAGCATATATGAGTAGATATTTCTAAGCATAAATGACAATCACAATACAAATCTAACATTTCCCCCCTTTTGGCAATTATGCTAGAAAAGTACCCAGTTATGATCACGTCATGTCTGTCAGTTTTAATGCAAACATTTTATACTCAGCATATGTAAATGTATACAGCCTGACAAATGTATTAGCAGTTATCCAATTTCTCATTGATCTCATTCAATGGTAAACTGCATCCTACAAGTGAACAAATGAATTGTTAATCGTCAAAAGAGAAATTAACATTTTCAAAAACACTCCAGCTTGGTGGTGCTCCTTCGCAAGACATGTAAATCACACGTCTCTCTGCAGAGTGGTTTAAGTTCTGCAGGGCGTCATAAATGTGTCTTCCAGTTGTTTCCATCACTGTTCATAGGACCAGAGTCCAAATGTATGTAGAATAGACATTCAAACATACCAGTTGAGTTTGTTGTTTGTCAACATGGGTCTCAGCTATCTTGAAAGCTGCAGACCTCTTCAGCACTCTAGTTTTATGGCCTCTGCCAACCCCCATCACCTCACTTCAGGCCTCCGTCCTGTGGGGGATATTTATGACTTCTCCATTGTCCATCCTCTGCAGGAAACCCCTCTGTGGAAAGGGTGCTGGATCCAGTTATCTTACTGCTGTTATGATCCCAGCAGTTTTCAGTGTGCCATCGTATGCACAGTATAGTGACACAGCATTAGGTGATGTTCATAGGAAACTGCTGTCATCACCACCATAGCTTCTGGTTCCTATGCTTTTCACAGAATCATGATGTCATCCTCGAACTCCCCCTGCGCTGTCGGTGGAGCTTGGCACGCTCCCCTCATCCTTCAGGTGCCCGTCTGTCGTCCACAATCTCCTCTGTTGGCCTCTGGAAAGCCCCCTTGGCACAGCTCTAATCCTTCGCAGCTTCGTGGTCCTTGCTGTGGCTGTGGAATCTGATCTCCCAATGGGCCCCAAACAGCTCGACCTTTGACCTCAACCACTGCCCGGACTGTCAGCTATGCCTGGAATGGGTTGCTTCTCACTGGGCCTCTGAAGATTTCTCAGGAGATTCCTTTCAGCAATACTCTGACTGCTGCACCTATATTTCCTTGCTAGGAGGAAAAACTCCTAAAGCATGTCAAGCATCATCAAACCACACTCCTTAGTTCAGTGAACTTCACTTATAGGCCATTAAAGCCTCATCTGAACACAGATGCACCACTTGCATAGGTTTAATACCCGTAAATGAACTGTTAATCACACAAAAATCATAAAAACATAGTTTAGAAAACATAGAAAACATAGTTTCATGTAACCCTGTAATTCTGGACCCCTCCCCTTGACGCATGGACACTCCCATGAGTCAACTCATCAAACCCAGATTTCTGTCTGAAAGAAAAAGGTTAGCTAGATCATGTCCCAGGCAACATCAGGGCTTCACCTCCTCTGGAGTAGCTCTGTAACCCTACAATAAAAGATGTTAGTGTGTTTTGCACAGTAAGTGTGCTCAACATCTGGCTCTGCCTGGAGCCATCATACACACCATCATGGCCTGGAAAACAAGATCTGGAAGTGAAATCAAACTTCACACCTATAAACAATTGTATCATAAGAGTAATAAAGCATCAACAGGACAAGTATCATGTGCAGGTTTTCTCAAATCAGTAAACTACAATTATTGGAATAATTTGCCTCAGACATGGATCATCCCATGTACTCAGTTAACATTAATGTAATCGGTGACTTCCCTTAAGCAAAGTCACTCCACTTAGCTACCACTAGGAGCTCAGTAGTGGCCAGCTAATGAGCCCCATACTAAAATATTCCACAAACACTGCATCTCTTAGTTGCTTTCTCATGTTACTTGTCCGTCTCTGCTGAATCCTCTACATGCACTCTTAGAAAAACCAAACATCAGCAACACACATGGACAATCCTGGAGGTCAGGCACAAATTGACAGGTTCCAGAGGTGCTGTAAAAAGACCATAAAGTTAGCCATCCATAGCTGTAGAAAGAAGTGACACTAGTTTCAACACAGGGAATGTCTCACATGTTATTCACATCGTCAAAGTAACCTTTAACATTTTCCCAACAACACAGTGTAACAGCATCACCAACTCATAACCTGTAAACACAGTTTTCTTCACACATGAACCCAGAAATCCTGTCGTAGAAAACATCAACCAGCTATCCTGGTATAAATCACATGATCAAATCACATGAAGAACTGTAATGCTGTAGAAATGTTAGCGCTGCGCAGGTGTATACACACTTTCTCACAGTTACCTCTGTGAGCAACACAAGGTAGTGAATAACACCCCTGGTAGATGCACAGACACAGAAAGTGGCATTTAAAAGGTTAAATCATCATGCAACCTCGAATGTTGTTGTCATCTTTCTGCTCCTGTAAAAAGAAACACACATAGATTCATCTGCACCTTTGGCAGGTGGGGGTTAACTTCGCACAGTGATGTCAGTCAGTCTGTCAGCTTCTGTCCGCTTTTACCAGTCAGTCAATCTTATTTTCTCTCACTCATTCATTCATGCATTCATTCATTCTTTCTTTGCTGATAGTGGAAATTAACGTCGCATTTTCATTTCCACCTCTCAGCAAAATGACGTCATTTCAAAAAGAAAAGAAGAACTTTATATTGGATTCTCTCGCTTAATCCTTTTTTGGGTAGGGACCTATTTTCTAATTGTCCCATATAAGTGACTTTCTCCAGAGCCCATTGCAATCTTTTGGAGAAACTCACTTGCAACAATTTTCTCGACGACGCGTCGTATAGCGCTTCTGTTCTAATCGTGCAGATCTGCTCAAACAGAGATTATCAATAAAATTTTCAGTGCACTGTGAAAGTATCAAAATAAAAAGGCCTCGTTAAGTCATGACACATGCTCCTCATCTCAGGAGGGTAAATCACACCATTAGCATGGTTTATCAAACCATCATGCTAATTGGCAGGCTCAACTTCACAACAAAAGAAAAATCATCAGCTAGATAAACTCCAAACCAACCATTAGCCGCACAACACACAACATAAGCCTCATGTCTCATTAGCTATGAGTTTTAATCCCCAGGACTGTACTTTTTACTCATTTAGGCCACAAATTTTATTTAGTTTTCCTTTTTCCCCTCATAAAACATGTGACATGTTGTCATGCATTTCACAAAAGAAGTTTGTTATGTATTCAGAGTTTGGTATTTGGGTGCAGGATTCACTCGCACATCACAACAGGAAACTCAGTGTTTTAGAGTCTCCATTCTAACAAACTCCAACACATCCCATTCACTCGTACTAGAATTCAATCACCTTTCATTAACCTAAGAACCATCAACTAATTTGCATATCAGTTATTAACCCACTAAGATGACAGGACAACAGAAATGCATGTTCAAAATATTATCACAAAAGTAGAATTTTCCCTCATACAGTAAAATATTTTGTGCTGCATCAATCAGGCAGAAAGCATCCCCCAATTTACTATATTACCAACTAAATTTATTGTCTGATCACTGGTTGGTCAAACCAGAATCTTTTTTTTTTCCCACAAAAATTAAACTGTTGTCCTGCAACCTAGAGAGTTAACTGTCAGCATTGGATAAATTCAGCATTTGATAACAAGCATCTGTTAAATTTACACTATTTTAACACTGATGAGAGATAGCAAGCTGATCTTCATTGCATGTGTGTTTCTGTTATTAGGCAGGTTTAATCAATGTCTGTGGAGCTGCATCTCCAGCAGGGCATGTTCTTAAAGCTGCCTTTCCTACACACTTCTCTGCTATTAATTGATCATTTTCCAACTAATGTGCTATGAGTCCACTGATCTTTGCATCACACGAGGTGACTTGGACAAGATGATAAACAGACTCACATGCTCAAGATGCTGCCTAATCTTCATGAGCTCTCTTGTGTTTGTGTTAGTAGGGTTAATGCATGTTCTGCTTGTGTGTGTGATTTTGTATATGTTTCTTTTTGCAGTGTTTCAGATTCCTTCACAATTTTCCACTTAAGCAGTCAGTTTTCTTTTCCCCAGGTTTGCTAACCCAAATTTTGATTTCCCACATTAAACACCAGCATTCCTCTGTGTCCTTACTTACTCTCACTCTGTTGTCCTCTCCCACTTCAACAGTCCAACAGCCGGCAGTTCTTCTTCAGCTTTGTCCTGTGTTCCACTGTCTCTTCTTGCCATTTTCTCCAAAGGCGGCAAATGTCAAACTCCAACAGTCTCCTCAGTTCTCCTCAAAAGTCCTTTTCACAAGCACAGTGAAGTTGCAGCTTGTTGGAAACAGTGTCATTCATCCAATCAGTCAGGATAATGGTTTGCTTTTCTTCTCCCATACTGTTTGTCCACACTGCTGCTGCTTGCTGGGACTCTTTGCTCAGGACTTTGCTGCTGTCTCTTCATCTGCCATGTTATTGCTCTTGGAACTGCATTCTTTGTCTTCAGGGAGGAGTGAGAGCTCGCTTGTGAGGATGAGGGACACATGGAGCTGTAAATAATTCAGCCAGAAATTTGGCCCGAATGTTTCCAATGATGCTAAACTATAATTTCCTTCCGACTGCTGCATATGGAAAATTGATCCGGGTCTGCTCCTCACCTGCAAGTGACACACTGAGACATTTTGATCATTGTTCTCATTGCTTAACCGACACACAGAACTCTCTCTCTGTTTTTGTGAACTCTCCTTTCTTAAAAGCAGAAAATGAGATTGTAGTTGTTCTTGGCTGATAAACACAAAACCTTTTTCCCCTATGTATATTTTTCATCTACAATGTAGATTTTTTCTCCTTCTTACTCTCTCTTTTTTTTTTCTTTACACTAGCTGGTGACCTGCAGAATCACCGCTCTCACAATGGGAGACAATTACGTTTACACAACGCACACATACACTGCGACGTCAGGCACATTCACACTCACTCTTTTCATCTGCATAAATAACCATATGGCTGATGATATGTGCCATGGTGATCCATAAGTATGATCACAAGTTTAAATAGTTATTTTTCAACCCAACAAACAAGGTTCAGCATAGTAGTTGTTTTCATAGGTGTCAGAGTGAATTGTTAAATGCTTGTCATTTTTATGCTTACCATCCATTTCTATATTGTTTAACTGTGAGGCTGAAGTGTTTTATCACAGGCAACATCCTTGGGAAGGTCTGTTTGATGTTTGGTAGAACTTCCTGCCCTTTGTATGGCTTCACTGTGTTATCTAGGGTGAACCATAGATTGGGTGTGGGGGAGACTACCCTCTTTATGACCAAGGATGTTCCTCCTGCTTTTGTTTTATGACCCTTTGACCAGCAGGAGAACACACACACACACACACACACACACACACACACACACACACACTTACAAAACCATAGGCAAGGTACTCTTTGTGTGTATGTATACATCATATGTTAATGACCCTATGCATATTCAAGTAACCACAATAAAAGGAGTGCTATGGGGAACCTGGCTGAGAGTCTGACAGAGGTCAAGTGGATGGAACGACACTTGGCTCCAGGCAGGCCTCCCTCATGCATGAGTAACACAAAGAACTTTGCCTACTTCGTGTCTTGCTTGCTGTGTAATTACATTGCCTTTAACGTTCCAGCGAATAGGTTTAAGCTACAAACCTATCATTAATTGGTCCTCCGAGCCGGAGCCCTGGAGTCGACATTCACCGAGGGGAGAAGAGACACGCTGAAAGACCGACGTCAGCCAGTAAGTTCCTGTGGATTAGCTTTCTGTCTTTCCTCCTCGATGAATGACGATCGGCGGGATTCGAGGCTGATATTACACGATAAGCAACACCGAGTAAGTTTAGAGTACATCTCTATAACTGTACGTCTTCGCCGCTCAGTGGGGCGTTGTCCGTGGCCGCTTAGTGGGGCTAAAATTCGCCGTCTTAGTGGGGCGATGTACAAAGCCGCTCAGTGGGGTTTTTTGTACAGAAGCATTAAGTCGCAGAGTTGCGCAGTTCGAACTTTTTTGGTTCGCCGTCTTAGTGGGGCGAAATGCGGAAATTGTGGGGTCCTGTAATAAATTCTCCGCCGTTCACTCGAGTGTTGAGAAGTTCCGCGGAGTCCATTTGTAGTGGACAATAGGCCTATTCTTTGTTATTGTCCTTGTTGTTGTTGTTGTTGTTGTGTTTGTGTGTGTTGGTGTGAGTGACTGCGGAGCAGGCGCGGTCTGTGACACGGTTGTTGTTGTTATCATGGGTTCCTAAGCAACCAAGAGTGCGTCCGAGCGTGACAGACGTTTATGCTGGACTTCACTTCTGGCAGCGTAAAGTATTTAAAAAGAGAGCGACGGCTCCGTAGCTGCGCGGTTTCACGCTAGCACGGGAGTGCATTGGACTGTGCGTTTAGGACGCAGGTCCATGAGAGCTGTGCGTGCAGACGCAAGCGATAGGCCTATGTTGTGCGTGTGCGGGCCAGACGTGGTCTGCGTGAGTGTGGCTGATTGTTGTCTTGTAATGGAGAATAAACTGAGTAAGTCTGCCTTGAAAGAGGATGAAATACACTGCAAAGTTTTTATTGGGCAGCACGTGGTGTGTGGATCGTTGACGAATGAAGTGAATTTGTGCTCTAAGCAGAAGCGAGTGTGAGTGTGTCTGATGTCACGGGGTGTGTGAAAAGGTATCCAGCTGGCAGACGTGATTCTGTAGGTCACCTGCCCAGCGGACAAAGAAATAACATAGTTGTGTGGTGAATGATAGCACGAAGAGTGTTTGGTGTTTCTCAGCCTGAAACAGCTGTAACGCTACTTTCTGTTTATGGAAGAGAGAGAGAGAGATGTGTGTTGTCTTAAGCAGTGATGAGAATAATGAAAATGTGATGAGAGAGGAACACAAAAACATACAGAAAATGCATCAACCATACTAACCCTACATGCATATACATAATAAATGATACTCATGAAGACCAGACAGCATCTTAAGCATGAGATTCTGTTTGTCATCTTGTCCAAGTCACTAGTAAGATGAAAGTGATACATAGACTAGTGGACTGAATATTATAGGAGGACAGATGACTGCATCATAGGAGAAAACAGAATGCTGATGAGGGGTCTTAAATGAGTGAGCTGAGTGAGCTGATTGTGAGTTTCTGGTGTGTGAAGAAGTTTTACCATGGCACACATTTGGTTATATGAGAAGAAACTTATTATGTGATGAGACAACAGGGTTATGCTGTATGTTGTGTGTAGCTGATTGGATGAATGTTTGAGATTGATCTGGCTGTTCATTTGTCTTTTGTTACTAAGTTGAGCCTGCCAAATGGGTTGTTACAATTTATCCCCCTGGCATGAAGAACACGTGTCATGATTTAAACAAGGCCTTTCTTTCCTTTGCTTTCCTTTATTTTCTTTCCTTTCTTTTTATTTTGTTACTTTCATGGTGCACTGAAGGTTTCGTTTGATGATCTCTGTTTGAGCAGAGATGCACGGTTAGAACAGAAGCGTTATACGACTCGTCGTCAAGAAAACTGTTGTAAAGTGCGCTTCTCCATAAATTAAAATGGGCTTGGGAGGAAGCCACTTATTTGGGACAATCAGAAAACAAGTCCCTGTCAAAAAGGATTCAGCGAGGTAATCCAGTCTAAATTATTTTTCTTTTTTGAATTGACGTCATTGCTGGCAGTAGAAACTTATTGCGTCACGAGAGCTTCTACTGTCAGCAAATAAGAATGAGTGGAAAAACTGACTGACAAAAGCTGACAAGACTGACTGACTTAACACCATTGTGTGAAGTTAACCCCCACCTGACAAAGGTGTGGATGCATCTCTGTGTGTGTCTCTGTTGCAGGAGCAGAAGGAGACCACAGGAGGAAACTTGGGTCACATGACTATGTGAACTCTGCAGATTTAACCTTTTAGTTTAAAATTTTCTCTGTCTGTGAATTCACCATGGGTGTGTTATTAACTACTTTGTGTTGCTCACAGAGATGACTGTGAGAAAGAGTGTATACAAATGCGCAGCGCTAACATTTACATTCCTTTTTACAGCAGATGGTTAATCATGTGGTTTGATCATGTGATTTATAGCAGGACACAACTTAATGTGTTTTTTCTACCACAGGATTACTGAGATTTTGTGTGAAGAAAACTGTAGTTACATGCTATGTGTTGGTGATTAAATTACACTGTGTTGTGGAGAAAATATGAATGTTACAGGGGAGAAGTGAATACAGTGTGACACTGTGTTTGAAACCAGTGTTACTTCCTTTTACAGCATCTCTGAAATCTGGATGGCCGACGCCTGACCACCAGGATGAACCGTGTGTTTGGCTAATGTTTGTTTTTCTTTAAGAGTGCTTGTAAAGGATTCAGCACAGACAGACAAGTGACAATTGAACAGATGTGCAGTGGTTACAGAATAGTTGAATGTGGGGCTCATTAGCTGGCCACTATTGAGCTCACAGTGATAAAATGAGTGGAGTGACATTGCTTAAGGAAAGTCACCGATTAAATTGTGGAATAAATTGGGATGATTCATGATTTGGGACAAATTATGATAATAATAGTGATTTAATGACTGGAGAAAACCTGCACATGATATTTGTCTTTTATGCTGAATACTTTATTACTCATATGATCTATAGTCTGTTGAAAATGTGAAGTTTGATTTAACAGATTTGTCTTCCAGGATACAGGCTCCAGGTGGAGCTGAGAGTTAGACAAGCTAAACATTTCATTACCGACTAATGTTTTTACACAGGGTTACAGCTTGGAGTGAAGCTGCTCCAAGGGACAAACCCTGGAGATTGTTTTAGGGAGAATGTGCAACATTCTTGTACATGTCTCATTGGGGAGTTGACACATGGCGGAAGCCATGTGGCGAGAGGAGTGTCATTTTAATTTGCAGATGTCGTGAGATGCCATGACGAGAGAAGTGACTGAGAGGATCGTCCACAAGATGGAAGCTGAGGCCAGGAGAGAGGCTTCAGGAGGATCAGAGATCACCTTCAGCACAGAGAGCTGTGCTACTGGGCTTCCAGGAGATCGTCATGAGGAGACTTTGCACAGCAAAATCTTAAATGAGATGAAAG
The DNA here is from genome assembly GCA_922035795.1 of Oreochromis mossambicus. NCBI lineage: Eukaryota > Metazoa > Chordata > Actinopteri > Cichliformes > Cichlidae > Oreochromis > Oreochromis mossambicus. Next base: position 79,961 of record CAKLIZ010000738.1, on the reverse strand, counting down.
AGTTTCGACGTTGACGTTGAGGAAGACAACTAAGGTGTACGACGTGCTCTGCCTTTAAAATCTTCAGCAACGTTGAATCATGAGAACTTGAGGGAGCGTGCCAAGCTCCAAAAAGTGACGCCGCAGAGGAGGTCCAGCGATGGACTTGTGGTTCTGTGAACAGCACAAATGCCAGGTGACTGTGAAATAACTAACAGCACTTTTTCCACAAGTGAAGCCAGTGACTTACTATCCTAACAGATTAGCTCTAGTTGCTTGTGCTTTACCTCCATGCATGAGATCAGTACACTGAAAAAAAATTGGAGTGACATTTACTTAAAAAAAGCTAGGCAACTTTTTCCACACAGAAAGTGCTTGTAATCTTTACTCGGGCTATTCCTAAGTAATATTTACTTACTAGAACCATCTATTTTTTATGTGAAATACACAAGTAAATTGCACTGGCAATACTCATCTATAGATTGTAACTTTTACTCAGAATAACATTGCATCCAATTAAAAAACCCAAGTGAACATTGCTGATATTTCTTTGTGTTTCTTACTCATCTTTTCTTTGTTATATTCTAGGTAATTATTAAGTAATATTTATTATGAATGTACTAGTTACTATTAATCGAATTGAATAAATATTTTTATTATTCTATTAAATAATAAATCAATATTTTCCAAAACAAATATTTGCAGTTTAAGGGACACTTTTATTTCACAATTGAAATGGCATAGATATATTTAAAATATCTACATAACATTATAACCACAAAAAACATGGCCATAGAACTTCTTGCTCGCAAATTTCAAAACAGAGCATATACACATATACAAAAAAAACCATGCTATTCAAAAACTCAGTGTGCACTGTCCCCTTTCTTCTAATCAACTTTCAGAACACATACATCAACTCTGTCCATTAACCGTTGCAATCACTATCTTTGCAGACATTCTCAGAATGTTCAGGACAGAAAGAACTTGTATAAAACTGAGCAACACTTGAAATTACTGTCAGAAAACAGACAAAATGCAAACAAATTAATTGTGCTGGACAAAAGGACAAATAACGCTGGAACACTCATGCTAAAAGTTTCTTGTGGAGAGACTGGACCTTTGTTGACATTTTAAGGATGTCAAGCTCAAGAAACAGCTTCTGAAATACCTCAAACGTATATTTCAGTTTCAGTGGGTAACTTAAGTTGACAGCATAGATGACACCCATGAGCAGGAGGCAAGCGTTTGTCACACTTCTGCAGTCCTCCAGAATTTCTGTCCCCTCAATGATGACCGACATGTTCACAGGATCTTGGTTTTCCTGTGCCACATTGGGATGGATTACGATGATCTTCATCATGTGATTACTGCAGTCCTCTTTCAATGCTTCTTGGCTGATGTCCTGTGAAAACAAACAAACCACAATTTGAAATAACTAGAATAGATTCCAAGTAAAAGAAAAGGTTAAGAGAAAAAAATGTAAAAATAAAAAAAGAGGTATACTCAATTTAGTATACTCAAATCAAACAATATTCATATGGCACTTTTCATATGTAAAGTTACAGAACGTGCTTCACAGAGGCTGACCGTGAGACAAAGAAAATCACTTTTGGGGCCCATCCAGCCTGGAGCTGTCCGTGGGACGGCACGCGTGTTGGTAGACCAGAACCATTAAATCATTAAAATAGGTTATAAAGGTATAATCAAATTAAATACTCTTTTGCTCATAAAATAAAGTTAATAAGTGATCGTTAAATAGTCAGAAAAAAATCAGACAAAACGCAAGTTAAAGTTTAAGGCAGATAAGATAAAGATTAAATATGATTTAAAAAATAAAGGGTAAGAGCATAAAGATTTAAGAAATTAGTTAAAAGCCTGATTAAAAATATTAATCTTGAGTCTTTTTTAAAAAACATCACGAGTGTAGAGAATCTTTGACCTTCAATATATCATCACAAGTGAAGACCAGATTATAAGGTTAGACAATAATTTTAATACAGTCATTATGATCATCAGATACCTGATGGTCTTTGATCAGCTCCTCTCCACTCTCTCCAAGATACTCAACTAAGCAACGAATGATAATGTCCCTTCTGCCATCGACATGATGCTATTAAACACAAAAAGAAAATTTATTGCAGAAAATACACAACATAACATATGTAACATACATACATAACAGCACATACAGATGTAAACAGAAAGTTACCCATGGAGAATGTAAGCCTGCAGCTACATTCTAAAGTTGTGAAGTGTGCAACTTAACATGAATTTCTCAACAATGTGTGTTAAGACAAGAGTCCAGTGCATGTCATAATCTGTGCATACATCGTTTTTTTTTTGTTTGTTTTTTTTCAAAATACACCTCATGGCAGCGGTGCAGCAATTATTTTACACTGGACCGTGGTCGTTTTATTCACAAAGACGTTAGTTAAGGCAGCAGGCGTGTGTTGTTTAGGTGGCCATCTAAGCAGTAAAGTGCTGTGGGAAATTCTGGACATACCTCCTGCCAGGAAAGTTAGTCAGCAAGTCTAGCAGGAAAATACACTATTTGCTAGCGCAGCTGCTTTCAGTACGGGGAAACTGATTTAAGTAGGTGAGCCAACAGGAACGTACAAAGTTTGTTCCGCTTAAAACTTACATTCATGGTTCCACTTCTTCCCGTTTCCGTCAAGTCTGCCAACCGTCGAAATGTGGACCATGGTATGTCTGAAGAAAGACCGCTCAAATGTGGGGAGGGGCTTTGACGTCATGCTCCGAATGCTGAGTGCTGAATGCCATATTCACTGATGTCACTCCATTACATTTTACTTGGAAATATCAACTAATTAAGCCAATGAATTGGTTTAGTGAATATTACTTGGATCGAATGATTCAATTTACATACAAAACTGAGGACACATAATTACAAACAATCCTCAAGTAATGCACTACAAGAAAAACTGCTATTTTAAAGTAATAGCACTGAATTTGTATTTTTTTGTAACATTTATATAGATAATTTAAATAATAATTACAGGGACAAAAAAACATTTTTTTCAGTGTATGTGCAGCAGCTTACGCTGTACAATGTTTCAGGAAATAGTTTATTTCACCTTTTGACATTGTTAGTTCCACATGAGGTAGATGTCTTCTACTGCAGGAGAAAAAAAAAGTGATTTACAGGAGCGAGCTTGCAGGATGGTGTTTATTATCTGTGTGATAAACCAATACTGCCTTAGACTTTATATAGGACTGCTGCTATTTTGCGACATGGCAAAGCCCATGGCCCAAAATAGCCATGGGCTTTGCGATAGCAATAACAGGAGGGAGATAATGAGTAGTTTATACTTTAAGATTAAAAACCCTTAAAAAAAACTTTTTTGCAGGTCATGTATGATATGTTGCAAGCATAATTCTCGGGGTAATTTGAGACCTAAGAGAGGGAAATTCCCCAGACCCAGTTACCCATTACAAGTTATTCACATGGACTATAGAGCTGTCCAACTGTAATAACTATGAGTATTGTTTAGTGATAATGGTCCACATTTTGTAAATGAAGTGATTAGATTAATGGCACAACATTTAGGGATAACACTAAAACATCATTGTTTATATCACCCACAAAGTGCAGGGTTGATAGAGAGAACTAATGGAACAGTAAAGTTAAGACTTAGGAAGTCAATGGAAGAGACACGCAGGACATGGTTAGACTATATAGAATTCGTTAAGATGTATATGAATGTACATGAGGATTACTCCAACAGAGAATGGTCTGACTCTTTGAGATTATATATGTTAGAGCATTTAGAGTTCTAGTCTTCTGTAGTGATGATAGGAGAGCAGAAGAGAGAGCATATTAGCAGATTAGATGCTTAAAATGTTTAAAAGTAAAGAAGCCTTGAGAACAAATGATCTGCCAGATGATTCTGTTCTCCGCACGAGCAGAGTCTGAAGTCTGGAGATTGGATGTTGATAAGGCCATGGAGAGGAAATGCTGGTTCAGTCCACGGTGGGAAGGTCCATATCGGATGCTGCTGACGACGATCACAGCAATGAAGTTGCTGGAAGAAACACTTGGATACATCAAGCGCACTGCAAGAAGGTGACACACATCCAGGCCAGCTCGGGGTAAGTGGCAGGAAGACCGGGTACAAAGGGGGGGGGGAAAGCCTCCAGGGCCCCTCGTCTCAATCCGGTGAAGAAACCAACTGAGCCACAGGTACTCATCAGAATGGCTGGCAATGTGTTGTGCGCCTTCTTGTGCCTGTGGACCCAGAGTGGGATGACAGGAAGCGCACTGGGACAGAGCAAATCACACCCAGTACCCGCATGGTGTTTTCAACAACTACTGGTGGCAGTTTGTGAACACAACCGCTCACATAAAGAACGAGACCAATGGTTATGCTTGTGATGCCACTGGCTACACATTCTTCTGGACTGTGGCCATATAGCATCACTGAGAGTGAGACAGTTTGTTTGATTGCCTTGCCAACACATCCAGGAGTAAACGCACTTGGAACACTGCCAACTTTTCAACTTCTGAACCTGAATGGATGGTTGATTCACCAGTAGCCGGGAAGGTGAACTGCTCTGGTACGACAGACCTGCTAGTCCAACTCCAAGAATCTGACTTGCTGCAGGACATTGAACCGCTAAATGAACTGGAAATAGGCCAGTTGCCTCTGTGTATGAAGGGCAATGGATTAGTCCAAGTTGGAGATTTATCATGGAATTTGTGCAACGTCACCTATTCTTTGTGTCCTCTGCAAGAAGGATGCAAACAGAGAAGCCTTTTGTCTACATCTACATCATCTACATACATCAAGCTGGTTGAGGTTGTGAGCCAAGAAGATCAAAACAGCTTGATCCAATTTCCTTTACAAAGCTTTTTCTGTGGTGACAACAGGACAGGAGAAGAGTTGTAAATGCAGATAATTCACCAGTTGACTCTAACCTCCACAGGATGCCTACAGTGAGAAGATTTGGGGGGTTGATAGGAGTCATAAAGAAGGGTGTTGACCAGGCTACAGCTTTGAAGTTAGCTGAGAGCCACATGGACAAACAATAAAGTCAACTGATGTGTTTGAATGTCTATGTCTGTATACAGTTGGATTGTAGTGACATATGATTTTTGAGAATGTTGATTCTTCTTGTTTGACTGTTACATTCAGTTGTTTACTTGCAGGAATACATAATGAATCACACGACAGGAATAGATGCACCACAAGGCTGGAGAGCTTGGTGAATGTCTGGTCCTTGGTGGCATCTTCTTTTGAAAATATTAACTCCTGTTTTTGGACTGTTGACACTGATTTTCTTACATGTAGGATGTAGTTTTCTGTGTATGAATGATGCCTGCACTGAAAATGTCAAGCAAGAGGTGCATGGCTAAGAATATACTACATAGGAATAATTTGGAGCATAAAAATCACAAAACAGGAGGGAAATGTCAGAGTGAATTGTTAAATGTTTGTCATTTTTATGCTTACCATCTCTACATTGTTTAACTGTGGGATGAAAGGAATTTTAGTCCCCCTCCCCAGATTCTCGAGGTTCTGGGTGAGGGGCTGTAGTGTTTTATTGCAGATACATCCTATCTGGAAGATCTGCTTCTTTTGATGTAAGCTTCCTGCCCAGCAGGAGGCCACACACACACACACACACACACACACACACATTCCTACTTACATATAGAAGTTCACACATATACATACAATGCCTTAGAACTATGTGGGCATTGCTTTGCTGTGTTTTGTGTGAACTGTCTCTCAATAAAAGGCAGCGAGAGGAGGCCGGATTCGGGGTCATTTTCGTGCTGGACACAGATGAGGCCTCCCTTGCGCAAGTAATCGATCGATCGCTGTTGCCTTGTTTTTCTTTCATGGGAATAAGTCCTGGATACAGCGGGGTCTGAGTTTAGACCCAACAGACCTGTCCTCTGCTTTTGATCTGGTTGACCATAATATCCTCTTAATGAGGCTTGAACATCTGGTTGGCATTACGGGTGTGGCCCTTAGTTGGTTTAAATCCTGCTTATCAGAGAGGTCCTTCTCTGTCACGATGAATACCTACTCCTCTTCCACTGCCCCGTTACCTGTGGTGTCCCTCAGGGGTCTGTGCTGGGTCCTATGTTTTTTTTTTTTCCCATATATGTTACCTCTTGGTCGTATTTTTGAAAAGTACAAATTCTCTTATCATTGATGACATTCAAATTTACTTTGAGTTGACTGAGGATGGTAGATCGTCGATGCATCGCTTCTTCGATTGCATAAGTGAAGTTAAAGAATGCTGAGCAATTCCCTTGTCCTAAATGACAAGAAAACGGAAATTGTAATCTTTAACAGTCATACTCCTAGAGCCCATCTAACTGGTGTCCTTGGGCCCTTTGCTAATTTTCTTTCCGATTCCACAAGTACTTTGGATGCTTACCTGGATAGCTCCTTTAAGCTTGACAAGCATGTGTCTTCTGTTATTAAATCTGTTTTCTATCAACTTTGTTTAATCTCTAAGGCTAAGCCACACTTCCCACGTGAGGATCTAGAAAGCTTATGCATGCCTTTGTCACATCCAGATTAGACTATTGCAACTCCCTAAACACTGGGCTTTATTCTGCCCTTCTTCGTGGCTTGCCTTCTAACTGGTACTGGTAGGTTTGAGTCTATCATCCCAATTCTCTCTCGCCTTCACTGGCTTCCAATTAAATACCACATTGATTTCAAAATCTTACTGCTCATCTATAAAATCATATATATTATTGCACTTAGCAACCTTATTGATCTCCTCAGCGTGTATATTCCTAGTAGAACACTGAAATCATCTGACCAATTGCTCTTGGTACAACCTTGGTCACTGCTGAAAACCAGAGGTGACCGTGCCTTCACTTCAGTCGCATCTACCCTCTGAAACAACCTCCCTCATGCTATTCGCATGTCTGACTCAATCCACACCTACAAGTCTCTATTGAAAACCCACCCTCTTAGTTTAGCCTTCCCGGCTTCCTAAAGCATGCGTTTTAAGTGTATTTTCTTGCCCTCCCCTTTTTCTCTGTTTTGCTTAGATATAAGCCAGGGACAACAATGTCACATTAGAAAGGTATAGTAATCATCCACAACTATTTTCAGTTGCAGATGATAAAGGATTCATAAAGTTTATAAAGGCCTATATGACAGAGAATTTGCATCTTCTTTGTGTTTTGCATATTTTAATTTATATTTAATTGTGTTGTGGTTTGCAGTTTTTTTGTGTTGTGTCATTTTAAATTTGTTTAAAAGGAAAAAGCTGTCAGATCCCTCCATGATTTCTAAGTGGGGGAACTTGCAAAATATCTTGGTGTTCAAATACTATACATTTTCCTGTGGAGGTACCTCTTAACTTAAGCCTATTTTATCTGATTGTTTTATCGTAAGAATCTGAATGTAAAAACCTACATGCTGCTAATGGAGAGATGCCAAACTGAGTTTCGTTGTTCTGGTAACAGTGACAACAAAGATCTATCTATCTATCTTACAAGCTGCTGCATGTAATCTTGGCATGACTGAATCGATGGTGAGACGGTGGAGACGCCAGCATGAAGAACTGAGTCAATGCAAAAAGATGACAAAAGCTTTCAGAAGTAATCATAGCAGATGGCCTGAACTTTAAAACTTTCTTGAAGGCTGGGTTAACACTCAGAGAGCAGGCAGCTGCTGTGTTTCTAACTTGCAGATCAGACTAAAGGCTAAAGCATTCGCCACCATAATGAAAATCAAAGATTTTAGAGGTGGGCTATCGTGGTGTTTTAGATTTATGAGATGAAAAAGCCTGTCCATCAGGGCACGCACAACTTTATGTCAGCAGCTCCCTCCTGACTAAGCGGACAAACTTGTTAACTTCCACACATTCACTCAAATAAAGACAGCGGAGAATTCCATAGGGCCAAATGATATCATAAATACGGATGAAGTACCTTTGAGGTTTGACCTGCCTCTCACTCGGATTGTTAATAACAAAGGTGACTAGTCCATCACATTGAAAACAAGTGGCCATGAGAGATCGCATTTCCCTTGTTTCCTGATCCAGACTAAAGCTTCCACCGATGGTAATTGTTAAGTGGCTGACAATGCCAAAGGAAAAATTCCCAAAATAAATCGTGGTGAAAGTCAATAAGAAAGGCTGGATGATGGAGACCCTAATGAAGGACTGGCTCAGAGAGTGCTACGCCAAGCGACCAGGGGGATTTTTTCACAGAAAAAAAGCGTTGCTTGTCATGGACAGTATGAGGGCCCATATAACAGATTCAGTGAAAGCTGCCATCAAGAGTACAAACTCAATTCCAGCTGTGATTCCTGGGGGCAGCACTAAGTATTTGCAGCCACTGGACATCAGCGTGAACTGGTGGCACTGCACCTTGAGTGTGAGGCTTGGCTGATGAGCGGTGAGAAATCATTTACCAAATCAGGCCACATGAAAAGAACATCTTTAAGTCAAGTCTGCCAGTGGATCCTAAATGTGTGGAGCCATGTCAAAACATCCACTATCACCAACGGGTTTCGAAAGGCTGGACTTCTGCGTGATGAAGAGGACCGCATGCGCTAAAGTGAGAGCGACAACGGTATTTATGGTATCTTTTTATCTATCTATTCAATAGTATTCAATATTGTAATGACCGCGGGTTAGTAGAGCTGAACTGGCTAAACTGCTCACTAGCTAAAACGGCTAGCGGGGCACTAGCAGCTATTGCTAAACTTTCGCCACAAATAGAGAGCGCTCGTGCCCCATACACCACGCGACTCTGAGCGTCTCAACAGCAGGCTTGTAATCCCCAAATGAACCAGCAGGAGGCAGTAGTGGTTCACACCAGTCAGTTATTTACCATCTTTTTTACAACCCCTGTAACGCTGCTGACACCGAACCCCTATCTCGCTCCCACCACATAGAGTCGCGGTGTCAGCCAACCATGCCAATTCAACCCGCTCCACAGAACACACATCAACTTCACTGTGGCTTACATTAACATAACACTAACACAACATGCGAATCAAACACATAGGAACTAGCAGAACGATAGAAAACACAGACAACACAATACCCAGAATGCACCTGGCTTACAACCCCAGCCAGGTCATTACAATATTTTTAAAATCTACTTTTTCAAATTCCAGGGAATTGGTAACATGTTTGTGCCAATCATAGCAACTAAAATATCTCATGATTCTAAACATAGAGGGTCCAGTTTTTTTTTCTTTGTTTTCAATTTTTTATTAAGTTTAATGTGTAGAATGGCCAATAACAACAAAGTCAGCTACAGACCATAAAATTCTCACAAATCATACTTCCTAAAATAAAGATTGATTGTGGCTCAGTAAATATTCATTATTCCACAGACTATTTAAATAGTCTCAAAGCTGCAGACTGTTAGTAACCACTGCAGAAAATAGCTTTAAAAATCTTTAAACTTCCTACATTGTTGATGTACAACAAATTAACCAATTAATGGTTCACTTGAGCAATAATTTAGAAATCAAATTTATTATTACAACTGACCAAATGTGGTGAAACCAGTGTTGAAGTGTTTTCTCAACACTTCCAACACCTTTATTTCTTTTTTTAAATAGTAGCTTTGAGCGTCTTTGAATATGATGGCTAATCTTGGTTTGTGTCAATGAGCTTACCAAAAAACTGTGTTCATTACCATGCACACAATGAGGATTCAATCAATTGCCTTGAGGCAACTACAGACCATCCACAGTCAGGTGGTGCATGCACACATGCTGGTCAAAGTGCTGAGCCAGCTCTCTAGTCAGCTCCTGTCCGTCCCAGACATCTGACTGGGACACATAGGGCACAAAGTGGAAGTGTTTCACACTTCTTCTGTATGTGGGCAGTTTGTGTGCTTTAACTTTCCAGAAAGTCTGCTTTTGTTTTGTTTGTAAAAAAAAGAAAGAAAAGAAGACCAATTTATTTTTTGCTATAAACATAAAAAAGACAATAATAATGACATTTAAAATGATTTAAAAAATATTTAAAAATTAAAAATTATTTATTTAACACTCGTTGACATGTTTCTGACATACTTTTCAATCAAATTTAATAACTGGTTTTACACAAAAAATGAAAATATTTTTAGGGGTGCTCAAAATTTGAACAAATTTCATCAAAGGTTTTTAAGTGAGAATTTGTCCAACATTGTAACTTTATGAAAATTAAAACAATTAATTTGACAGTTCATTTCATTTGGTAATTGGCAGATCTATCATAGTCTACTAAACAGGTTGAACTTAGGAATTGTTGGAATATGATTAAATTAGTGAAGTGCTTGAATGATAGTTAATGATAGTAAACTAAAACCTTTCTACACACAAAATGGGTCACAAACAGTGGACTACAATAGAGCCACTGCACACTGCACATCCCCACTGACACAGCGGCCAGGGAGGCAGAAGAACAGCACATCAAGAAGGCCCTGAGTAAATGTGGTTATCCCAGCTGGACTTTTGTCAAAGCTGGAAAGGCACCTAAAGAAAGCTCCAGCCGATCCAGGAGAGAAGGACAACCGCTGCCCAAGCGAAAACCTGTAGTGATCCCATATGTGTCAGGAGTATCGGAACAGTTGAGACGCATTTTTTCTAAACACCGGGTCTCTGTGGCTTTTAAACCCCAAAATACGCTGCGCCAAAAACTGGTCCACCCCAAGGATTGGGTGCCCCGACACAAACAGAGTAACATAGTGTACGCTGTTAAGTGCCAGGAGGATTGCCAGGATTTATAAATCGGGGAAACCAAACAACCTCTGGCGAAGCGGATGGTACAACACAGAAGAGCTACCTCGTCAGGCCAGGACTCTGCAGTCTATTTACACCTACAGGCCAGTGGACACTCTTTCAATGATGAGGATGTACACATCCTGGACAGGGAAGAACGCTGGTTTGAGCACCGAGTCAAGGAGGCCATTTACGTGAAGAGGGAAAGACCATCTCTGAATCGAGGAGGGGGCCTAAGGGTACATCTGTCACCATCTTACAACGCTGTGATTGCAGCCATTCCCCAGCTCTCTGTGAATGGGACTCATGGCCATTGATCAGTTGTCTTTGATCAGTGGGTTTTGGTCAGTGATTGTTGATCAATGGTCATGGGAATTTGCATAATTATGATTAAGGAACTGACCTCACAGCCCATTGTTCCTTCAGTGGGCTGGTTTCAGTCATTATGCAAATGTACTGTTTATAAGGTTTGGGGAAACCTGCAGTCAGCTGAGACTGAAGAAGTCACTTGGATGAGTGACGAAACGTTTCTCCCACAAACGCTACGTCCAGATGAACAGATTCAACTTTTGGAGAGTCACTGCATTGTTCACATTGCGTGAATAATGCAGCCAAAAGAAGGGAAGTGCAAGCAGACATCAGAAGTGAAATTGCAAGTTGGGCATAAATGAAACCTAAAATTTCTTCCTTACAGTGTGTTTTTTTTAAAGGAAAAAACTGCTGACAAGGTTATTTTAGTCTTTACATAAATATACGGCAGAGCATTTTGCATAACAGTCATTTAACCCACAGACCTACATTTGGTAAGTAAGAGCAAAGAAGCTAAACCTTTGTATGTTATGGTGTATGATTGCTATTAACTTACATTTATGTTCTTGTATTCATTTTGTGATATTGTCTGTGGGGTGCTTGCAAAGAAAGCCTTAATCTCACAATAAATGTAACATTTACTGATATTATGGAATTACATTTACACTTGTTTTAAATACAGGACTTCGATATTTTAATGTCACCACTTAGCAAACAAGGTTGAAATATTCACTCTAAAAGTCACAATACTCATGCTGGGTGCCAAAACTGTGCACTGAGTAGACAGATGACCTTGTTTCCATGGATGACAGTGGTTCAGTCAGACATATCTACCAGAATAAAAGCATGTAAATGTCTCTCTTTTTTAAACAAATCACACAGTTATAAAATGAGTACAAAGTCTGGAAGCCTGATTGTTCTTTTCTTTATAATATAAATAACAGGTTTATGCTACTTGCACGATAGTGATTTTCAAGCCGAATTTACATATCTTGCCTTTCACAACTACTGCCATAAACTTTCAATTAAACAATTGTAGTTCTTTTTTTGTCTTAACCGTGCATTTTTGTGGGTCTGAGTGTCTGTGTTTTTTTTTTTTTAAATGAGCATCTAGTACAGGCTAGGATCCCTACCCCTAAACAACTTAACATACCTATTTAAAATCCAAATTTCCCACTGTGACATGTCAGTACCACTCTTTCAACTCATTCACCACCACAGCATCTACCTGTTTTTGAATACTTATATCAGTTGCACGGAAGTAGCTGTAAGTAATCTGGGTGCTACAGCTTTAAGCAGCTGCGCAAGCTCCCGCGGACGGTAATCACTTTCTGCCCGACGATCACTTTCTGGCACAACACCTGGAGCTAAGGAAGCGAAACAATCGCATGAGTGCTGCTGTTTGACTGAGGAAAAATAAAGTAGTTGTGGTAAGCCAATCACACGACTACTTTAAGATGACAAAGCAACAGGGTGATATATACCAGTTTTTAAACTGTGTGGATAGGCCACGTAAAATCAGAGTTGTGATAAACAATATATACGTAGTGTTTTTTCTGAATAGTTTCGTCCCGTTTACTAAGGACAGGGCTAACAAGCACTCTCTGCTTAAAAAAAGCAAAAAAATGCACCCTGTCGACCAATCAAAAATGATATGGCAACAAGAAATTTGGATGTTTAGGAAGAGGGGGAAGTTTTAGGAGTGACGTCAACAGAGAGAGAAAGACAGCAGAAAAAGAAAGAGAGAGCGAGTTTTGAGATGTGAGACATTTGTGACGTTTACAGTGTTTGTAGTGTGTAGTTAATGTATTGTCTTGTGTAGTTAGTGTGTAGTGTTGTGGATAGTTTTGTGTTGTGTGTCAGAACAATGAGGCGACCGCTGTCTCCAGGTAGAAAACAGGAGTGATACACCTGCTGCTGTCAGACCTGCAGGTATCAGGCTGTGATGTTCTCCTTTATAGTCGACAGAAATATTTGGAGTGGCACAAATAATTTGTGTGGCATCTTTGTGAATGCAGAACACCTGATTGTTATGTAAATAGTTTGAAATGGTTATTTTAAAAAAGGTAAAAGGTAAATGGCTGAAAATAACTTTGTTGTTTGCAAAATTTGTGCATATTGAATTATATTATATTATATATTATTATATTATATTGAATTTATATGTTTATATTATACTGAATTTAACCCTTGTGTGGTGTTCATATTTTTGTTACTCAGCCAGTGTTCATGGGTCTGGTGGACCCGCTAGAGTTTTGGCTTTCCAAATTAACACTATCAAACAATTTTATGTTAAATTACTCAACAGATGTTTACTTCATCCCAATTACAAGCCATATCAACAGCAAACATGGTTTATTTTTTCCCTTTACCTTTGTTAGATCACATTTATGAATTAATGTGCTTTTCGTTTATTTTTATTTTTTTATAAAATGTTATAAAAAAATAAATCAGTTATAATCATGTGGAGTGAGTGGAAAGACACAACACATTTACACGTGAAGCAATATGTTTCACAACTAAATGGGATCAGCTGCTCATCAATGGTGACATTAGGCCCAGGGTTGTAAAACAAGAGGAGGTGGTGCACCCACTTATCCCACACTGTCCTGATGGCAGCTAGCTTTCTCTCTGCCATTGAGCTGGTCTGTCGTCTCCGTTATCAAAACAGATAATCCTGGAAATTTTGTGGAAGTTTTCCAGAGACATTGATGCACGGAAAGGTTCTTGCCGGTTTCTGCATCCCACAGGGATTCTGTGGATTCCCCTTTGGACCTGAAAACTCCTGCAAGGATAAGAACCCCAAAGTAGGCCTTTGGGGTTCTTAGATGAATTTGGTCCATCTCCTTCCACCTCTCTCCAAAAACACACCTTCCTTCTAGATTACTGCAATCCAGAATAATTTTCTGGATGGAATCTGGGATGAAAAGCTCAAAAGAAGACTTGATGTCCCGCACATGAGTAACTGTCAGCCATGTTGGCCCTGGCTTATCACAGTGACAGCTCTGCAGGGTGGCTCACTTTTTGGGCAAGAAGATCATTCAATTTCACCATTTATTGACATCCATATTTCTTCACTTGCTGTCTGGTGGGCTTGTTCTGGTCCTGGAGCTGGCTGCTGATGGGGTACTCGTCTTCGTTTTGTTACTAAATAGTGCTCAACCTCATCCTCTTCTTCAAAGTCACTGTCAGACTCTGAATTTTCAGAAATGTGAAATATTCTGAAACCTCTTTGTCAACATCATCATCCGAAGCTCTTCTCTCTTCCAAAATCAATTGGAAGGCCCTCGCAGCAGATAATCTTTTGCCATCTTGATCAGTTGTGATAAAGAACCACACTGGCAAAGTCTTATTTATAGTATTATGCCCCTAATTTGCAGGTGGGACAGGGTATGAGAAAATAAAATTTGGATCCCTCAAGAAAGAGGGTAAAATGTGCGGGAATGTAAGAGCAGACGGTGTTGATAGTTGAATTTTCAACAATGTTGCAACTGTGTACAGGAGCGGAAGGGGAAGAAAACACTATCAGCAGCACCAGAAAGGAGGAGGACAGAGTATGGGAACACAGGACCTACACTTTCAACACTTTTATTAGACCTGGGTCCAGTGGACCCGAACACCTTGTATGTAATGTAAATGCATGGGGGGAGGTACAGTATGAGGTCATTGAAAATTAGTTCGGATTTAT
>CAKLIZ010000738.1:44280-64861 GCA_922035795.1 Oreochromis mossambicus | reverse complement strand
TCCCATTCTACTTTTAAATACTCTAGGAACAACAAGTAGGCCTGCAGTGTGAGAGCGAAGTGCTCTAATAGGGTAATATGGCACTACAAGGTCATTAAGATAAGATGGGGCCTGATTATTTAAGACCTTGTATGTGAGGAGCAGGATTTTGAATTCAATTCCTGGATTAAACAGGAAGCCAATGAAGGGAAGCCAAAACAGGAGAAATGTGCTCTCTCTTTCTAGTCCCTGTCAGTACTCTTGCTGCAGCATTTTGGATTAGCTGAAGGCTTTTCAGGGAGTTTTTTGGACATCCTGATAATAATGAATTGCAGTAGTCCAGCCTGGAAGTAATAAATGCATGAACTAGTTTTTCAGCGTCACTAAGAGAGAGGATATTTCTAACTTTAGAGATGTTGCGCAAATGGAAGTAAGCAGTCTTACATATTTGTTTAATATGTGCGTTGAAGGACCTGTCCTGGTCAAAAATGACTCCAACGTTCCTCACAGCATTACTGGAGGCCAAGGTAATGCCATCCAGAGTAAGAATCTGGTTAGATACCATATTTCTAAGATTTTCAGGGCTGAGTACAATAACCTCCGTTTTATCTGAATTAAGAAGCAGAAAGTTAGCGGCCATCCAGGTCTTTATGTCTTTAAGACATTCCTGCAGTTTAACTAATTGGTGTGCGTTATCTGGCTTCATGGATATATAGAGCTGCGTGTCATCTGCATAGCAGTGAAAATTTATGCTATGTCTTCTAATGATGCTGCCTAGGGGAAGCATGTATAATGTAAATAGAATTGGTCCTAGCACTGAACCCTGTGGAACACCATAATTGACCTTAGTGTGTAAGGAGAACTCTCCGTTTACATGTACAAATTGGAGTCTATTAGATAGATATGATACAAACCACTGCAGTGCAGTACCTGTAATACCTGCAGCATGTTCTAATCGCTCTAATAGGATATTGTGATCAACAGTATTGAACGCTGCACTAAGGTCTAGCAGGACAAGCACAGAGATGAGTCCACTGTCAGAGGCCATAAGAAGATCATTTGTAACCTTCACTAAAGCTGTTTCTGTGCTGTGATGAACTCTGAAACCTGACTGAAACTCTTCAAATAAGCCATTCCTCTGCAGATGATCTGTTAGCTGTTTGACAACTACTCTTTCAAGGATTTTTGATATGAAAGGAAGGTTGGAGATTGGCCTATAATTAGCTAAGACTGCTGGGTCTAGGGATGGCTTTTTATGTAGAGGTTTAACTACAGCCACCTTGAAGGCCTGTGGTACATAGCCGATTATTAGAGATAGGTTGATCATATTTAAGATTGAAGCATTAATTAATGGCAGGACTTCTTAGAGCAGTTTTGTAGGAATGGGGTCTAAAAGACACGTTGATGGTTTGGAGGAAGTAATTATTGAAGTTAACTCAGAAAGATCAATTAGAGAAAAAGAGTCTAACTTAACATCGATGGTACTAAAGGTAGCTGTAGATAATATTACATCTGTGGGATGATTATTGGTAATTATTTCTCTAATGATAAAAATTTTATTTGTGAAGAAGTTCATGAAGTCATTTCTAGTTAACGTTAAAGGGATTGTTGGCTCAGTAGAGCTCTGACTGTTTGTCAGCCTGGCTACAGTGCTGAAAAGAAACCTGGGGTTGTTCTTTTTTTCTTCAATCAGTGACGAATAGTAAGATGTTCTGGCTTTGCGGAGGGCTTTCTTATAAAGCAGCAAACTATTTCTCCAGACTAAATGATGGTCCTCTAAATTTGTGACACGCCATTTCCTCTCCAGCTTACGAGTCATCTACTTTAGGGTACGTGTTGGAGAATTATACCATGGAGTCAGGTACTTCTGATTTGAGACCTTAGTTTTCACAGGAGCTACAGTATCCAGAGTCGTACGTAGTGAGGAGGTAAAATTTTTAACAAGATAATCGACCTCTGTTGGAGTAGCGTTCAGGTAGCTGCTCTGCTCTATGTTGGTACAGGGCATTGAAGATGATAACAGTGGGTGGATTATATTCTTAAACTTAGTTACAGCGCTTTCAGAAAGACATCTACTTTGATAAAGTCTACTCTCCACTGCTGTGTAATCAATTATTGTAAATGTAAATGTTATCAGGAAATGATCAGACAGCAGAGGGTTTTCAGGAAACACTGTTAAATGTTCAGTTTCTATGCCATATGTTAAAACAAGATCTAGAGTGTGATTAAAGTGGTGGGTGGGTTCTTTTACATTTTGAGAGAAGCCAATTGAGTCTAATAACAGATTAAATGCCGTGTTGAGGCTGTCATTTTTAGCATCTACATGAATGTTAAAATCACCCACAATAATTATTTTATCTGAGCTGAGCACTAAATCAGATTAAAAGTCTGAGACGTCAGACAGAAACTCTGTGTAAGGCCCAGGTGGACAATATGTTAACAAGTAAAACTGGTTTCTGAGTTTTACAGCTGGGGTGGACACGGCTAAGCAACAGGCTTTCAAATGAATTAAAAGTCTGTCTTGGTCTTTCGTTAATTAATAGGCTGGTGTGAAAAATTGCTGCCACACCGCCCCCTCGGCCTGTGCTTCGAGATTTCTGGTAATTAGAATGACTCTGGGGTGTTGATTCATTTAAACTAACATAATCATCTGGCTGCAACCAGGTTTCTGTAAGGCAGAGTAAATTGATTTGTTGATCAATTATTAAGTCATGTACTAACAGAGGCTTGGAGGAGAGAGACCTAATATTTAATATTCCACATTTCACTGTTTTACTCTTTGGTTCAGATGTGGATACTGTATTGTTCTTTCTTTGTGATTTTTTATGTTTAAGTTTTTTTTTGCTGGTTTTTCGTTTGTTTTTTGTCTTTTTGGGAGCTGACACACTCTCTATGGAGATGGGTTTTTTGGGGGGGTAGCAGGCCAGCAACTTAAGGAGAACATGCGGCTAAACATGTCACTCCTGGTCTGATTGGGGAGGGGACCAGAGAAAACTACAGAGTCCGACATTGTTTTGGCAAAGTTGCACAACGAATCAATATTGATTTTGAATAATGATTTTACTGAATTTACGTTTACCCTTAGCCAGCAGTTTTAAATTTCCTTCAATGTCGCCTGCTCTGGCCCCTGGAAGACAATTGACTATGGTTGCCGGTGTCTCTAGCTTCACATGTCTGAGAACAGAATCACCAATTACCAGAGTTTGACCCCCGGCGGGTGTGTCGCCGAGTGGGGAAAAACGGTTAGACACAGGAACAGGTTGGTGGTGTACCTGGGGCTTCTGTTTAGGACTATGCTTCCTCCTCACCGTTACCCAGCCACCCTCTTTCCCCAGCTGCTTGGGGTCTGCCGGGGAACAGCTAGTGGGGCCTACACTATCTTCAGCTGCACCAGCTACAGGGGCCTGGCTAGCTACGGGTGAATGAAGGGTGCGAAGCCGAGTGTCCAATTCAGTAATCCTGGCCTCCAGAACTGCAAATATGCTACATTTGTTACAGATGTCATTACTGCTAAAGGAGGCCGAGGAGTAACTAAACATCTGACGTAATTGAGCAAGAAAGTGCAGGAGAGACAGGTGAAGTAGCCATGGTGCTAACGAGTCGGCTACGAGCTAAGCTACGCTAGCGAAACTGTACAGAGACAGTGATTGAATACTTTGGCTATAAATTAGGTAGTGAGTACATGGAAAGTGTGCTTCGGATGAAGCATGTGAAGATTATACTATGAAAAAAGAATGTATCTAAAAGTTTTTAATTAAATTGCTAAGCAGATAAGCTACTCAGAAAAACCACTGTGTTTGAGCAGGAAAAAGAAGTGATAATCTACCACAGAACGAGCGAACACCAAGTGATAGCGCCACCAAGATACTTATCAAATCACACAAAGCTCATGTAAAAACAAACAAACTAAAGTCTCCAAAAGTTGAATCTGTTCATCTGGACGTAGCGTTTTGTGGGAGAAACGTTTCGTCACTCATCCAAGTGACTTCTTCAGTCTCAGCTGACTGCAGGTTTCCCCAATCTTATAAACAGTACATTTGCATAATGACTGAAGGAACAATGGGCTGGGAGGTCAGTTCCTTAATCTTAATTATGCGAATTCTCATGACCATTGATCAACAATCACTGACCAAAGCCCACTGACCAAAACCCACTGATCAGAATCAGAATCAGAATCAGAATACTTTATTGATCCCTGGGGGAAATTATTTTTTGTTACAGTGCTCCATTATAAACCAACATTAACAAAACAGACAACACGCTAACTAAGAATACTACAATATATATATATATATATATATATATATATATATATATATATATGTACATAAGTCACACATTAATAAATAGCTGGAAAAGGAACATGTAGTTGTAGCAGTAACCAGTGTGTTAAGTGGATGCGTTGTACAGGAAGATGGCCACAGGCAGGAAAGATTTCCTGTGTCGTTGAGTGATGCTTTTCGGTAATCTCAGTCTCTCACTGAACGTGCTCCTGTGACTGACCAGCATGTCATGGAGTGGGTGGGAGGTGTTATCCAACATTGCCTTTATCTTGGACAACATCCGCCTCTCCGACACCACCTTGAGGGAGTCCATCTCCATCCCCACAACACTACTGGCCTTACGGATCAGTTTATCGAGTCTGTTGGCATCTGCGACCCTCAGCCTGCTCCCCCAGCATGCAACAGCATAGAGGATCGCACTGGCCACAACAGACTCGTAGAAAATCCTCAGCATTTTCTGGCAGATGTTGAAGGACCTCAGTCGCCTCAAAAAATAGAGATGACTCTGGCCCTTCCTGTAAAGTGCTTTGGTGTTTTTAGCCCAGTCCAGTTTATTGTCAATGTGTACTCCAAGGTATTTATAGTCCTCCAAGATGTCAACACTGACCCCCTGGATTGAAACAGGGGTCAGGTGTTTCCTGGTCTTCCTGAAGTTCACGATCAGTTCCTTGGTCTTTGCCACGTTGAGCTGCAGATGATTCTGCTCACACCACATGACAAAGGAGTCAACCACAGCCCGGTACTCTGTCTCATCATCCCTGCTGATGCATCCAACCACCGCAGAGTCATCAGAAAACTTCTGAAGATGGCAGATCTCTGTGCAGTGGCTGAAGTCTGTGGTGTAGAGGGTGAAGAGGAAGGGGGAGAGGACAGTCCCCTGTGGTGCCCCTGTGTTGCTGATTACCTTGTCAGACACACACTGTGGGAGACGTACATATTGTGGTCTTCCTGTCAGGTAATCAACAATCCAGGACACCAGAGAAGGATCCACCGGCATCGCTGCTAACTTATCACCCAGGAGGGTCGGCCTGATGGTATTGAAAGCACTGGAAAATCAAAGACTACTGATCAATAACAATGAGTAACATTCACAGAGAGTTGGGGAATGGCTGCAATCACAGCATTGTAAGATGGCAAAAGATGTACCCTTAGGCCCCCTCCTCGATTAAGACATGGTCTTTCCCTTTTCACGTAAATGGCCTCCTTGACTCAAACCAGCTCAAACCAGCGTTCCTCCCTGTCCAAGATGTGTACATCCTCATCCTTGAAAGAGTGTCCACTGGCCTGTAGGTGTAAATAGACTGCAGAGTCCTGGCCTGACGAGGTTGCTCTTCTGTGTTGTGCCATCCTCTTCGCCAGAGGTTGTTTGGTTTCTCCGATTTATAAATCCTGGCAATCCTCCTGGCACTTAACAGCGTACACTATGTTATTCTGTTTGTGTCGGGGGACCCGATCCTTGGGGTGGACCAGTTTTTGGTGCAGCGTGTTTTGGGGTTTAAAAGCCACAGAGACCCGGTGTTTAGAAAAAATGCGTCTCAACTGCTCCGATACTCCTGACACATATGGGATCACTACAGGTTTTCGCTTGGGCAGCGGATGTCCTTCTCTACTGGATCGGTTGGAGCTTTCTTTAGGTGTCTTTCCAGCTTTGACACACGTCCAGCTGGGATAACCACATTTACTCAGGGCCTTCTTGATGTGCTGTTCTTCTGTCTCCCTGGCCGCTGTGTCAGTGGGGATGGTGTTCGCTCTGTGTTGTAGCGTCCTAATGACACCCAGTTTGTGCTCCAGTGGATGATGAGAGTCAAACCTTAGATACTGATCCATATGTGTAGGTTTACGGTACACGTCAGCTTTTAGATGTCCCCCATTACTGATGGAAATCTCACAGTCTAAGAAGGCTAACCTGCCACTTTTCATATCCTCCCTGTTGTCGGTCCACTGAATTAATGTGATCCGTGAAATGTGGTAGGTCCTGAGATTTGATTTTCACCCAGGTGTCATCCACATACCTGAACAAATGGCTTGGTGGTGTTCCAGGATAGGATAGTAAAGCCCTCTTTTCCAGTTCTTCCATGTACACATTGGCCACAATGGGTGAAACTGGGGAGCCATCCACCCATGTTTCTGCCTGTAGAACTGACTCTTGTATGTGAAGTAGGTGGAATGAAGACACAGTTCCAAAAGCAAACTTTGAGTACGCAGCCCTTGTAGACCGTTAAAGCTGCATACTTTAAGGCTGCAGACTCTGAATTGGGATACAGCCTACAACAAGACATGGAGGATGCAAACTGAATACACGAACATCAGACACAGACCTTCAAAGTAAAACAGGAAATACACTGACAGAACTCAGAGACAGAGAACTAAAACCTAAAAACTAGAAAATCTCGATAGCTAGAACATACGATAACAATAATAATATAATGACCAAAACAAAACCACTGAGTCTAGATTCAAGACCATGAAAGTCCTGTATATTTTAGACAGTAATTTATGGGGCTTTTAAAAGTAAGAAATTTTATCACACTTAATGGTGTTTGTAATTCAGCTTGATTAAGTTTAAATTACCTTTTTACTGCAGATTTAATTTGTTGATATTTTTTTAAAAAAAGTTATTGTTGATCCCATACCATATAACTAGTCTGTAAAATAGAATGAAGTCTGTTCCGTTTAATATATGTTCCAAGTATTTAATTTGTTTACTACTCCAATCTGGGAGGTTAATCATATTATTTTTTTGTAATATGTTGAGGTTGTTCCAGATAGCTGTATGTTTGCATGGGATCAATGAAGACTCAGTTATTTTTAGAAACTCTCACCACGCTGTCAGAGAAGAGCTGATGTCGACACTTTTAAAGCATTCATGTCATTTGATGTTTCAGCTGATAAATGGTAGCTCTGAAATATCTTATCATGGTTCCAGGGTCGTTGACCAGGTGTTTTCAGTTTAGTCATGTTCTCTCTTTAGTTTCTATATACCCTACATGTCCTGTTCTAATATGTCAGCCCTTTGTCAGTCTCTGAGCATTACGTTCTAGTTCCACTTCCTGTGTCATTAGTCAGATTATTTTCAGCTGTACTCACCGGTCTCCAATTGTCATCATTATCAGCGTATTTAAGTCTTCAGTTTCATTTTGTTCACGATCTTGTAATTGATGTTGTTTTCTGTGTTCTTGCCATGTGTTCAGTTCAGTTCACTCAGCCAGTCAGTCAGTCCATCCAGCCTTTGCTTTATGTTCTGTTCATCTACTCACTACAATAAACCTCCGTATCCTGCACCATGAGTCCTGCATTTGGGTCATCTCTTTCGCATATCCACACACGACCCCTGACAGAATGACAAGACCAGTGCCATAAAGACATGTCTGTGACCCAGCAGACTCAGACCTTTTTGAGCGGCAGGAGGCAGCGCTCTCCATTTGGGCAGAGAAGCTCAGGTGGAAACAGCTGCTCTTCTCGGACAGGGAGCACGTTTTCGAGGGTACTCGTCTGGCTCTGGGCGGGCCTCGGAGACACCACGGTCCTCCACCTGCTGCTTCATCTAAACGTGAGCATTCGCCATGGAGAATGGGAGTCACTCGCTGAGCTTCAGCTGCTACCTCTCTCGCCACTCCGCTCCTTGCTCACCCCACCACCAGCCTCTCCACCTCGGCTCAACGGAGGCTCTGTCGCTCAGAGTTCCTGCTGTTTCAGCTAAGCGAAGGTGAGGCTCACGCCGCCATCATGCTTCCCATTTGGAGCAGCAGTATCTGGTGGTGAGTGAAACTGACTTTTTACTTTCACCTCACCACAACTCAGAGACTGTTTACCAAAACCAAAGACTGTTTTCTGTGATTACATTCTGGACTATCCAATTAATACTCACCATCCTGCTCCTAAAGAGACTGTTCCACCATCCCAGGCCACTGCTAAAGACATGACACCACTAGACCTGATAATTCCCCCCATTTACTCATTATTTTCTTCAGGCATTGCTCAGCCTTTCCCTGCCAGCAGGTCGGCTCAGATTCTGCCTTCCCCTTCGCCGTTCCAGTCGCTCGGGTGAAGGCAGCGAAGGCGGAGCCTTTCGCTGTGCCCGCTCCTCAGGTGGCAAGGGCTCAGCACGTCCCCGCACCAGTCCCTCGGGATGATGCAGCTCATGTGATTAGGTAGAGGATCATTAGGGGGTCCATGTCCCTCTTGGGGGAAAGTCTTTAATGGCATTTTGAACAGGAGATTGAGAGACCAGTGTCGGACTGCTAGTGTGGCTGTGAAATTGACATGCAGTTGTTTGCACTAAAGGAAAAACCACCTTCATCTCATGCGGCTACCATTTCGGCGCCAGTTGTGGTCTCAAGGCTGGAGCTGAACAAAACAAATTCTCACCCTGATAACAGATGGTGTTTAGATTGTTCCTCCCCTACATAAGGCCACCAGGGTCGGCTGGAAGACTGTTTACTTAGCCTGGCAGGGCAAAGGACACTCTCTCAGCTAAACTCCGGACACACACACACGCATACACATACACTGATACACACTCATCCCCCCTCCCTTTCCAAATGCCTTCGATGCTTGTCCCCTCCCGGGGCAGATGGCGGGTGGTCTGGATCAGTGCAGACATGCTGCAGGACTGGATGCGCTGTCTACACCGGCTTTCGCTTACCCTTACCCACCCCTGTTGCTTGTCTTGTGTTTCTAAGGTGTATTGACAATCATGTGCTCTTTATGCTGAAGTGTTTTTTTCTGTTCTGAAACTGTTCTCCGTATAGGAGCTCAGTCTGAGTGGATTTTTTTTTCTCCTCCTTTCACCTCATGTCATGTATTTTCGTTGTTTTTTTCCTATTAGCCTACCTTTCTGACATGTCTTTCCAATGTGATGAAATGTTTGCTTTTTCCTGGCGTTTTTTTCTTTCTGTTTTCTTTAGTGTTTCAGGTTAAACTTCAGGATGCATGAGTCAATCCTCTCACAAAGAAAATTGAGTGGGTTGTTGGGCTCCACCTTAGCTCTCTTTACCGCTATTTTGTGCTCTGATTTACATATTATAGCAAACTTTCAGCACTTCTCAGGATGATTTCAAGCAAAGAAAACCAGTTCGCAAGAAATTGCTAGTTCAACAAAAAGCCTGTATCTTTATATTTTGCTGCCTGCTGTTATTGTTTCCTAGTGGATCATGGTTAACCCTTTAGGACCTACCATAGAACCAAGTCCGCCAGAGCTTATATTATATTTTTACATGCTGTAGTGCCATTTTTGGGAGCATTTCAAGTTGATATACATCAATACAACCATTATAGCCCAAATTTTAATAATATGCATGCATTAAGTGCATAGTAATTACATAAATTGCAAAAAAGTGCAATAAACTACCAAAAAATTGAAAATCTTTTTTGTTTTTTTAACATATATTTCTAGTTAGAGAAATTTAAGAGGCTTATCCCTCAAAACTGTAAATACAAAAAAGTTGCACAAAATAGTTTCCCACCACAGGAAATTTATTTTGAGTGGCTTCATATTTTTATTTTTGAAATACACCAATTTTTATATACTGCAGGAAAAATGAAAATAAATATTATAATGCGAATTTGCAAAAAAACAGCATATGCATCAAAATAAACTATTTCCAGCAGTGCAATATGAGTCCTAAGCATCCCAGAAACGACACAGAAAGTCATAAAGTCAAACATAACTTTTAAAAACACCTGTATAGGCTCATAAGTACCTGATGGTAAAAAACTACATATCTTCCGGTTTCGGACAGGTCATGGCGGACATGCGATAGTTTGCGCTGATGGACATAGGAAGTGTTACGAACAGCTGATCGGATCGGTAAAGCGTGTTCCTGGAATATTATGTTTTTGTTGCTGGAAGTGCTTTTTATGCAATTTTTGCAAAGCTATATGTGGAAGGAAACTGTGACCTAGGGCAAGCTGATGGCATAAGATGTAAGTACAACTCCTCCGGTTTCATATGCAAAAAAATTATTGCGCTAGCTTATGTGTTTGCAGTGCTACCGGGATTTAAAAATAGTTACGCAAAACAGAGCGTGCCCGCTCCGACCGGCTTTAAAGGGTTAAAATCAGCAGAGGACATGGCTACATCAACATTTGAAAGGTCAATGGGCCCAACTGCTGACAACCAGATAAAATTACATTTGTTTGGTCATGGATATTTGGCGCTATATTCCATCTTCACTCTGATGAGAAGGATCAAAAATGAGAAAATGAAGAATACTTTGCAATCCTCAAAACACCATCAGAATGGGCGTGTGCTGCAAACTTTATTTATATTATTACTATTAGCTGGGGATATACATTTAAATCCCGGACCATCAGTGTTTGAACAGAGAGGACCTTGCCTTGACGCCGGTGTTTGGGGCTCGGCCGGGGTGTGTTCTGGAGATGCCGTTGTTTGGGACATGGCCAGTGGGGGTTCCAGACAAGCCAGTCTTTGGGGAGCGGCCTTTGTGTGTTCCGCAGGTGCAGGAGCCTGCAGCTGTGATTGGCGCATTTGGGAAGGAACTACAGCACCCATCCGAAGGGCAAGATCTAAGCCAGGAACACGCAGTGTTTTCTACTCATTATCTAAAGACACTTCAACCAGATTCTGTAATGCATCGTAATGGTGGTCCCATCATTTGAATGCAGAGAAAGTCACAGAATTGAAGGCTGGGACGGAAATGGAACATGCAATTGTGCTTAATGAAGAATCTACCATGGCTTTCCAAGAAACAGGAATAGAGAAAACCGAGCAATGTGCAGCTCAGAAACAAAAACATTATCTATTCTTTCAAACTGTTAATCATGCCAAAGTACTATGGGACTTAAAATCTAAACCCAAAGGTATTCTTGGTGGTTACTTAAATATTTGGAGTGTTATTCCAAAAATAGATAAGATTTATACTCTTCTCTGTGACGCAAACTTGGATTATCTTTGTTTAACTGAAACTATGCTTCATGCAAATATTGCAGCAAACAGTTTTTTGTTTTTTTTTAGAAAGAGAGAAACAATATTTATGGTGACTTTAACATTAATTGGCTGGATAAAACTAATAACCAAAAATTAAAAATTATTATGTCAAAATTTCAATTTAAGCAAATAATTAAAGGACCCACAAGAGTCACCAAAAATAGTAGAACTCTAATTGATATGGTATTCACTAATAAAATAGATCGGATAACAAAAACATATAATTTATTAACTGGTCTGTCTGATCATAATATGATTTTAACTGTTAGGAATTTGACTAAAAAGCTATTGCAGTATTTTAGTACAAACAGTCCTGACTACGTAAAGACATTTATTCCCAAGTCTGAAATTGTAAAGTTTGAACAGGAGCTTGCAAATTGCAACTGGGATCATCTTATAAAAATAGATGATTTGGAGTTGTGTTGCAATTCCATGACTAGCTCATTGATTGAAGTAATATCTAAATATACCAAAAGTATCAAATCTAAGCAAAGGAAGAGAAATCTACCATGGTTAAATAGTGAAATACATGAACTTACGAAAAAAACAGATTTGGCTCTAAAAACAGCATTAACTACTAAAGGTAATACGGATTATATGATGTATAAAAGCAAAAGTACAAGAGGAAAAAAGAGACCTCTACTCATGCTGGGCTCCTGTGGGAGGACAGCATGTCCTCTGCACAAAAAAGCACATAAATGTCCACAGCACAACATTATGGAACACGTGACAAGCCACAGGGATGGGTGGGGGGTGAGGAGTAATCCGAAGCAAACACAGCAGCCATCCTGCCCAGCGCCACCATTCCAGCGCAGGCTTAGACCCGCCGTGTTCCCCAGGAGGGAACAAGCATCGAAGGCATTTGGAAAGGGAGGGGGGATGAGTGTGTGCATATCAGTGTATATGTATGTGTGTGTGTGTCCAGGGTTCAGCTGAGACAGTGTCCTTCGCCCTGCCAGGCTAAATAAACAGTCTTCCAGCCAACCCAGGTGGCCTTGCATAGAATGGGAAGAACAGTCTCAACACAGTCTGTTATCAGGGTGATTTTCTTCAACTCCAGCCTTGAGACTGCAGCTGGCGCCGAAGGGGTATCCGCATGAAGTGATGGTGGTTTTTACTTTAGTGCGAATAACTCATATGAATTTCAAAGCTGTTCTAACAGTCCGACACTGGTCTCTCAATCTCCCGTTGGAGAGCCGTGAGCTTCTCCATGATGTTATCAGATTTACCCATATGGAAAAGAAATAGTAAAAACTTATATGATTTACTCATGAAAGTGGCCACTTTCTCATTACTTTCATATATTGTTTTAGTAAGTATCCAAAACATACAAGTTTCCTTATATAATTTTTCAAGGGATCTTATATCTGTTTTCACTCTTGTATGCTTTTCATACAAGTTTCACACAAGACAAACTTTATAAGATTTATATATATCTTTTCCATATGGGTACGCTCCGTGATGTTGTCATTCTTGTGCTCAAATTCTGAGAACTCACGACCGCAGTGAGCTTCTTCAAGATGTGATCCAATTTGCACTCAGAGGTCTTGTTCCCAAATGACTGGAAAAGGGTAGTTGCTCCAGTTTTTAAAGGAAGCGAGCGGGATTTGATATGTAATTATCGTCCAATTTCCATACTTTATGTTCTTTCGAAGGTGCTTCAGAAGGTTATGGCAGCACAGTTAATTGATTACTTAGAGACAAATCAACTGCTTCATCCAATGCAGTTTGGTTTTAGACCAAAATTTCCACAGAAATGGCAAATTGCTATTTTATTGAAAATATTAAGTGTAATTTGGATAATGGTAATGTTGTGGGTGCAGTGTTCCTTGACCTAAAAAAGGCATTTGACACTGTTAGCCATGACATACTTCTTTCCAAGTTGATAAAATTTGACTTTTCAAAGCAAGCAGTTGATTGGATTTAGTCCTATCTTCACAAAAGAGAGCAGTGTGTGAGGGTTGATAAAGAAAAGTCGTCCATGTTGGAAAACAGAATGGGTATTTCCCAAGGATCTGTTCTTGGCCCATTGCTATTTAGTTTGTTTATAAATGAGTTTCCTGCCAGTTGTCCAATAGGTAGCTACAAATTAAAAAACAAACAAACAGTTTCTATGTGTTTTTCCATTATGAAATTAAGTTCATTTGATGATTTTAAAATCAAGTAGGGAACCAAAAAATAAAGGAGGTCAAAGATTTTAAGTTTTTAGGAATAATTTTAGATTCACATCTTAACTTTGACATGTAAAGCATATAAAGAAGATTTCTAAAACGGTCAAGGCTAATCTGAATTGTTTTAAGTTAATTCGGCACTATATACCCACTTCAGCAGCTCAGTTATTTATGCATTCCATGATATTCTCTCATTTTTCATATTGTATGACAGTTTGGACCCAAACAGCACCATCTACAATTCATCCTGTGGTATCCTTATATAACCAATCTTTAAAATCTGTTCAGTGGCATCACTGTCACATTTTAAAGAAATATGATCTACTCAGTTTTAAGAGTTTTAGTCATTTGTGTTTTCTTAAATTACTTTTTAAATCTATAAATAGGATGGCCCCAGAGTGTCTCAATAGATACAGCCAGAGACAAGATAGTAATCGTATTACTAGGAGCAAGGTGAACGGCAACTGCAAGATATTATATCGCAGATCTACATTTGGTCAGTCAGCTTTTTCCATAAAGGTCCGCCATCTGTGGAACACACTTGCAACCGAAATCAAATTGATTACAGACATCAGATCCTTTGCATTGAAGGTTAACGTTTGGTTAAAGGGAAATCAGAGATGTAGTCATTTTAACTAATGATTGTAATTTTATTTTAAATTATTGTCTATTAATTGTAATTGTATTTATGATGTAATTTGGTTTTCGGAAAATGTATGTTTTATTGTAAAATGTACCTACTTTGATTGTAAGCCCAACAAGGGACAATTATTGAAAATTAGCAATAGCTATAAACTTATGTGCGTTACATCAGTTTCATGTTTTGTACTTGGACTATGTTAAACTGCACTGTCCCTATTAAATAAATACATTCAAAATTTAAATGTTTGTGTAACGTTTGGTCAGAGGGTTTCATTGTAAGTGTGCATGCGTCATTAATTCAATTCAATTCAATTTTATTTATATAACGCCAAATCACAACAAAAGTCGCCTCAAGGTGCTTCATAGATACAAAGAAAAACCCAACAATCATATGACCCCCTATGAGCAAGCACTTTGGCGACAGTGGGAAGGAAAAACTCCCTTTTAACAGGAAGAAACCTCCAGCAGAACCAGGCTCAGGGAGGGGCGGGGCCATCTGCTGCGACCGGTTGGGGTGAGAGAAGGAAGACAGGATAAATAACATGCTGTGGCATTAGCATGCTTAGACATTAGCATGCTGCCTGCTGTAACCTATAATTTCCTTCAGGATTAATAAAGTATTTCTGATTTCTGATATGACCCTAGAACTAAAGAAGCTGACAGGTGAAACGTCTTCAAGCAACTTAAAGAAGTCCAGACACTTTTCTTTTCAAGCTCCTTAGACTATCTAATTTAACTATTAACCTGTTTCAGTGTGACCTTTTACCTGTTAACTTTTAACTTAACCATATTTTTTCCTTGTAACCAAAATAAACATTTATCGTTATATTTTCATTCCATTACAAACTTATCTTATTTATCTTACTTCTTAATCTTAACTTTTGACCGATTTCCTTAACTGTAAAAAAGCATTTATCTTTATCTTAACCTTTAAAAACCTTTGTTACCTTAATCTTGATCTTCCTTGATCAAACCTTGTAATCTCTTTAACTTTTAAATTTAAGGCTTACATTAAATCTCAACTTAAAACCTTTTACCAACTTGTAATTTCAACTTTATCGATTAAATCTGCATTTTGCAGGTTTTGATATGACACAGGCTCTGCTGACCTTTATTTTAAAGGCCTTCTGTGAGCATGAGCGGAATCTGTTGTTGCCAGTTCTGGCAACTGAGAGCAACTCCATCAGGAGCATTTCCAATTCTCCTTTCTCCCACTTCCAGCCAAAAAAAAATCATGTTACGGTCACCGATTTGTTGTGTTCAAGTTTTTTAAGAAGGATGTAAAGGAAACAATATCTGCTGTTAAAAAGATTTAATCTGCTTCAGCAGTTGAAATTACAAGTTACAGCGCTGGACCTTTCTGTCAGTGCAGCCATCTGTGTTCACAGAAAGGATGACCCTGGTTCGGGTCGTAACGTTTTTATACCGGCACAATAACAAGTTATTATTATGTCCCATTTTTAAGAAAGGGGAACGGAGAGCGTGTTCAAACTTAAAGGAGACAGAACTAACTTTAACAAAAAGCGAACTTTTATTATGGCTGATACAGGGGGCAACATAAAGCAGCAAGGGCAGTGGCAAAACTAAACTAGAACCTATACTGGGAAAACTGAAAACTAAGAAAACGGTGACCTGACTATGACAAAAATAGAAAAACTATGGCCATGACTATGAACAGGACTTTGTGCAGAGTGCATAACGAAACTATGAAATACATGAATTAGTTAATAGGAACATGAACTGCACAAAAATCCTAAAAAAAAATTAACCTGACATGATATGGGGGTGTAACACAGACGACGCAACACTGAACACAGGCAAACAGAGGACTAAAATACCCACATGAGGTAATGAGGGAAATGGAAACACAAGAGAAAACAGGTGACACATGGCATACATGGCATAACCAATGCGCCTCTTCTCGACACATAGAAAACCCAAGAAAACAGTTTCATTCTGGAGACTTGTGCACAGTAATTGTTTTCTGATGTGTATATTGTTGATTTATTATACTTTTGATTGCGATGAACATATTTTGATTTCTGTAAACCTCTGAAGAGACAATATAGAGTAAATATTCAGCATTCACTGCATAAGAGTACGGTAGGGAATTAAGAGATTTTGAAATTATCTTTTCCTTTCTTCTAGTTGAACCAGTTTCCAGTGTTTTCAGCAGCATTATGGCGACTGCAGCACCTGGTGAGTGGAGCCAGAATTTAATGGTCTGAATAACACACTGTCTCTCACTACACAGGTAACTGTAAAAAGGTAATGTCAATAGCATGATGAGTGTCCACTGCTCAGATCAGATTAAAGTGTATTCATTCATACCTTATACTGACAGACAGAAATACAAAAAATGGACAGTTACTTTTAAGTGATTATCTGTGTTTTTAGCTAACCTGTCTGCAAGATTAAAAAAACAAAATAAAACAAACTGCACAATAGGCTGTGTAGAAATAGAAATTTCTTATTTTAGAAAAATATCATAGAATCCCCTCAAAGTGAACTTCTTGCATTTGCAATCTAATTCTCTAAGTTCCAAGGCAATAATTTCACAAAAATCTGATTTGGCAACATTGATTATGATGTAAGAACCCCAGCGTGGTTTGAACACTATCAGTTGTTTAAGAGTCATGAGACAAAAGTTCCTTGCAACTGCTTGGGCAATGGAGGTGCAGAAAAATGGTCAATTTGAACTCAATATACCCAGCCTCCCTCTGAATGCTATTGAATTTCTGCCAGAGGTGGGAGTTGAAGATCTTCAGGACTGGGCCCAGAACACCAGCAAACTCAGGTGTGGGAGGAGTTCAGTGAGGTGATTGAAACAAGACTCGCTGGTGGGGGCAAGATCACTGAGGTAGTTAAACAACTGCTTTGTGGTCAGGCCCCTGGGGTGGACGAGCTTCATCTGATTACCCAAGGGCTCTGGATGGTGTAGGGGTGTCTTAGTTGATACATCCCTGCAACATCACGTGGAGATGTGGGGCGGTGCCTCTGGATTGGCAGACTGGAGTGTCCTGTGGGAGGATTCCTTCGAGGAGTGTCTCTGGCCTATTCCTACAAGCCATTCAGTCCTTATATAACCGTTGCAGGAGCTTTGCCAGTAGTAAGTCAGACTCATTCCCAGTGATTGTTGGACTCCACCAGGGCTTCCCTTTGTCACTGATTCTCTTCGTAATTTTTATGGAAATTTCTAGACCTAGTCAAGTGACCAAAGGCTTGATCCAACACAGCTGATTTAAATGGCTAAATTACCTCCTCAGCATGTCTTGAAGTTCTCCAGAGGTCTGGTAATGAACTAATCATTTGATTCAGGTGTGTTGACCCAGGGCAAGATCTAAAACCTGCAGGACACCGGCCCTCGAGGCCTGGAGTTCCACACCCCTAGTTTACATGGTGTTCCCCTGGATAAGCTTGAGGAGGTGCTCGGTGAGAGGGAGTTCAGACCCAAATCTACCTAGTTGGCATGGTGTAGAAAGGCACTACAAATGCAATGCATGTTTAACCCTTTAAAACCGGTCGGAGTGGGAACGCTCTGTTTTGCGTAACTGTTTTTAAATCCCGGTAGAACTGCTACCACGTAAGCTAGCACAATAATTTTTTTTGCATATGAAACCGGAGGAGTTGTACTTACATCTTATGCCATCAGCTTGCCCGAGGTCACAGTTTCCTTCCACATAAAGCTTTGCAAAAATTGCATAAAAAGCACTTGCAGCAACAAAAACATAATATTCCAGAAACACGCTTTACCGATCCGATCAGCTGTTCATAACACATCCTACGTTGGAATAGACGTCAGCGCGAACTTTCCAATGTCCGCCATTACCTGCCCGAAACAGGAAGTGACGTCATTTTCGCAGATATATAGTTTTTTAACCATCAGGGCCTCATGAGCCTATACTGGTGTTTTTAAAAGTTATCTTTGACTTTATGACTTTCTGTGTCATTTCTGGGATGCTTAGGACTCCTATTGCACTGCTGGAAATAGTTTATTTTGATGCAGATGCTGCTTTTTTGCAAATTTGCACTATAATATTTAATTTCGTTAATTCCTGCAGTATATAAAAATTGGTGTATTTCAAAAATAAAACTATGAAGACACTCAAAATAAATTTCCTGTGGTGGGAAACTATTTTGTGCAACCTTTTTGTATTTACAGTTTTGAGGGATAAGCCTCTTAAATTTCTCTAACTAGAAATATATATTAAAAAAACAAAAACGATTTTCAATATTTTTGTAGTTTATTGCACTTTTTTGCAATTTATGTAATTACTATGCACTTAATGCATACATATTATTAAAATTTGGGCTATAATGGTTGTATTGACGTATAGCAACTTGAAATGCTCCCAAAAATGGCACTACAGCAGGTAAAAATATAATACAAGCTCTGGCGGACTTGGTTCTATGGTAGGTCTTAAAGGGTTAAATGCTTTTACTGTAACATACTGTACATTCATTTCTTAGATTGAAGTGGCCAGGACTGCATGCATCCTGATAACTTTCAGTTGTTCTTTCTACAACATTACCCATCAAAAGTTTGGACACACCTTCTTATCGTATAGTAGTGCCTTGAGGCGACTATTTTTGTGATTTGGCGCTATATAAATAAAATTGAATAGTTAGTCTTTATTTTTACAACTTTCTATGTTTTAGATACTGAAGACATCAAATATATGCTGTAAGATATATGGAATTATGTAGCAAACAAAAAATAATAAATAATTCTAAATATGTTTTATATTTTAGATTCCTCAAAGTAGCCCCCATTTCCTTTGTTGACAGTGCTGCAAACACTCGGCCTTCTCTCAATGGGCTTCATGATTTAGTCACCTGAAAGGGTTTCACTTCACAGTGTGTCTTTCAGGGATCATTTGGGGAATTTTTTGGCTTCTTAATGGGACCATCAGTTGTGTTAGGTAGAAGTCAGGTTGGTACACAGCTGACAGCCCTATAAGACAACTGTTAATGACAAGAACCAATCGGCTAAGCAAACAGAAATGACAGTCAACCATGACTGTCACTGTCAGAAATGTCAGACTGTCAGACTGACTGTCAGATTAACTGCTAAATCTTTAAATGTGTCTCCAAGTGCAGTCACAAAACCATCAAGTTTGTGACAAACTTGACAAGAGTGTGCAAAGCAGTAATCAAAGCAAAGGGTGGCTATTTTGAAGAATCTAAAAAAAAGAAAGATGTTTTGAGTTATTTCACACTTTTGTGTACATAATTCCACATGTGTTCATTTATAGTTTGGATGCCTTCAGTGAGAATCAACAATGTAAATAGTCAGGAAAGAAAGAAAAAAAAGCATTAAATGAGAAGGTGTGTCCAAACTTTTGACAGGTAAATTTTCCCTCTGCCCCTGCGGGAAGTTTATCCTTCAAGCTCGGTCCAGGTCTGGGAGCTTGGAGGTCTTGCGCAATATCTTAGCTGTTTCTAGGACTGTGCTCTTCTGGACAGAGATCTCTAATGTTTTTCCTGGGATCTGCTGGAGCCACTCGCCCAGCTTGGGAGTCACTGCACCTAGTGCTCCAATTAATCCTCTGTCTCTCTTCCACAGCACATCTATCCTGTCTTTCTTCTCTCTCCCAAACAAGTCGCAGCAGATGGCCCTGCCCCTTCCTGAGCCTGGTTCCTTCCCGTTAAAAGGGAGTTTTTCCTTCCCACTGTCGCCGAACTGCTTGCTCATAGGGGGTCATATGATTGTTGGGTTTTTCTCTGTATGTATTATTGTAGGGTCTACCTTACAATATAAAGCACCTTGAGGCGACTGTTGTTGTGATTTGGAGCTATATAAATAAAATTGAATTGAATTGAACTGAGGTACCACTGGGACCACTGTTACCTTCACTCTCTGCAACTTTTCAAATTCTTCTCTCACTAATTGGTATTACTCTAATTGGTATTTCTCAAGATTGCCGCTTTCCTTCATCCTTATGTTGCTGTCATTATCACTACAGCTGTCTTCCTCTGCTTGTCCAACACTACCACACCAGCCTGCACCTGGGGTCTTGCCTGGTGTGATAGACCCCAGCCTCTATGGATCTTGTGCTCAGAGCTTGTTCCTGTACTCTGAGCACTTCCAGCTTTCTTTCAGTCCAGCTTTGTCCAGCCACTTCCTCTATCTGCCAGTGGTACATACATAGCAAAGGCCTGTCCTTCTATGAAATATTCTCTTCTTGCTCTCCTTCTTTCTCAAGTTTCTAAAGACTAAGGTATTCACTAAGGAAGCAGTTGATTGTGGTCACCTTCCTGAAGTACTCATGAATGTTTGCCTTCAGTTAATCCAAAATGCTGCAGCAAGAGTCCTGACAGGGACTAGAAAGAGAGAGCATATTTCTCCTGTTTTGGCTTCCCTTCATTGGCTTCCTGTTAAATCCAGAATTGAATTCAAAATCCTGCTCCTCACATACAAGGTCTTAAATAATCAGGCCCCATCTTATCTTAATGACCTTGTAGTACCATATCACCCTATTAGAGCACTTCGCTCTCGCACTGCAGGCTTACTTGTTGTTCCTAGAGTATTTAAAAGTAGAATGGGAGGCAGAGCC
>CAKLIZ010000738.1:33722-43880 GCA_922035795.1 Oreochromis mossambicus | reverse complement strand
CAGTTTTCAGGCCCCTCTTCTGTGGAACCAGCTTCCAGTTTGGATTCAGGAGACAGACACTATCTCTACTTTTAAGATTAGCCTTCAAACTTTCCTTTTTGCTAAAGCATATAGTTAGGGCTGGACCAGGTGACCCTGAA
This sequence comes from Oreochromis mossambicus, assembly GCA_922035795.1. Classification (NCBI taxonomy): domain Eukaryota; kingdom Metazoa; phylum Chordata; class Actinopteri; order Cichliformes; family Cichlidae; genus Oreochromis; species Oreochromis mossambicus. Next base: position 43,740 of record CAKLIZ010000738.1, on the reverse strand, counting down.
TCCTCCCTTAGTTATGCTGCAATAGGTGTAGGCTGCTGGGGGATTCGCATGATGCATTAAATGTTTCTTCTTCAGTCACCTTCCTCACTCAACATGTGTTAATATAATTGTAAATAAAATAAAATTGAATGGAATTGTTAACTTTTGGTATACATCTTGATGTCATCGATGTAGAGGCTGATGATTTTCTCATACCACAGTCAGTATCTGTAGCAAGTCATGTCAGTGATCTCAATGAGGGGGTTAGACCTATGCCTGTGGACAGTGGGGACCTCCTTGGTAGATTGATCCTTGGTCTTTAGTCTCAGGCAAGTGCTCTGTCTACCAGCTGGTGTTTCACCATGATGCCCGAGAGGACCTCACTTTGGCAGGTTATACTACTTCTGACGATCAGGACTTTCTGGCCTTCAGTGTATCTCATTCATTATCAGGTTGTTCACTTGGGGTTCCTAGATGCTCATGGTGTGAAAAATTCTTCACAAAAAGCATTTTAGCATTTGAAAAAAAAATATCCATACCATCTCACAGATGCATCATTACATACAGCAACTTTCAATACTACTGATACTTATTTAGACACTTTCTCCCCATCACAGCACAGAAACAGCTTTTGTGAAGGTTACAAATGATCTTCTTATGGCCTCTGACAGTGGACTCATCTCTGTGCTTGTCCTGCTAGACCTCAGTGCTGCGTTCGATACTGTCGACCATAATATCCTATTAGAGCTATTAGAGCACGCTGTAGGTATTACAGGTACTGTGCTGCAGTGGTTGCCTTAAGCTCGTTTATATTATAAGGTAAATGCCCAACCACAATTTTTAAAGCTTTAGAAAGAGAAATTGTTAAATTGTAAATTGTTAGTGTGATGAACATGTGTATTGCATTTTTAAAAGTAATTTACCAATTTCATTATTCATGTTTTTTTCAGTACCGGGACTCAGGATAATGTTGTTTGGAAAAAGTGATAACAAAAAGACTACACTGGAAAACATTATCACTGGGAAAAAGGAGTCAGCTGTGTCTGAAGTCTTTGCAGGCATTCAATTTCATTCTGCCACTGGAGAATGGAATGGGAAACCAGTAACAGTAGTGAAAACACCAGACCTTTTCAACCTGTCTGTGGAAAAATTGTTAGAAGTGATGAAGAGCTGTGTGAGTCTCTGTCCTCCTGGACCAAATGTTCTGCTGCTTTTAGTGAAACCTTCTAAATTCACTGATATAAACAGAAAATCTCTGAATTTAGTCTTCAGCATATTTGATCAGGATGCCTTTAAACATTTAATGGTCATCACAACAGACAACAAGAAAGGGAATATCTCAGTGAAAAAACTCATCCAAGACTGCAAACAAAGAGAGCACTTTGTTAGTTTTGACCAAAAGGAATCTCCTACAAATTACTTAGAGTTAATGACAAAAATTAATAAAATCATGAGTGAAAACTGTGGAAAATATCTAACTTTAAAAGAAGAGGCTAAACCCAATGAACTAAAACCAAATCTAAACCTGGTTCTGTGTGGGAGGAGAGGAGCAGAGAAGACTTCAATAGCCAAGGCCATTTTAGGTCAGACAGAGCTTCATTCAGTCTCCAACTCATCAGAGTGTGTTAAACATCAGGGAAAGGTGTGTGGACGTTGGGTTTGCCTGGTGGAGCTGCCTGCCTTGTATGGGAAAACTCATAAGACAGTGATGGAGGAATCAGTCAGGTGTATTTCCGTCTGTCAGGCCATCCATGCCTTCATCCTGGTCCTACCTGTGGCTCCCCTCACTGATGAAGACAAGGGAGAGCTAAAGACCATCCAGAACACATTCGGCTCTCGAGTCAACGACTTCATCATGATTCTGTTCACTGTGGACTCAGATCCTACAGATCAAGCTGTTGTCAACTTTCTAAAGAAAGACAAGGACATTCAGGCGCTCCTCCAAACCTTCAGCGAAAGGCATCTTGTTGTCAACATCAAAGACAAAATTCAGATCTCAGAGATATCTGAGGCTGTGGATACAATCAGACTAAATGAGACTAAAATCGACAACTCACGCTGTTATACAGTTATGACATTTTTAGTTGCACAAACGCAAAAAGTTTTACAACAAGAGAAATGTAAGAAGCAGCACAATGAACTTGAGAAAGTGAAGCTCAACACGGCTGCTTGTAAGTCTTTAAATTTCCTTCTTTTTTTTCATCCATTGTCGTTAGGATATTGACCCAAAAAGCAATATAATAAATGCAAACCTCAATGATAACTGTAATTTTTGTTTTGTTTTTTAAAAGGTGATAAAGAGCTGCAGGGCTCAGACTGTCTCAGGATTGTGCTGATTGGGAAGACCGGCTGTGGAAAGAGCTCTACAGGAAACACCATTTTAGGAAGGAAAGTGTTTAAAGCTGAATCAAGTCAAATGTCGGTCACACAACATTGTCAGAAAGTACACGGTGAGGTTGATGGTCGTTCTGTTGTTGTGGTCGACACTCCTGGTCTGTTTGACACAACTTTATCACATGAGGAAGTTCATGAGGAGTTAGTCAAATGTATCAGCCAGCTGGCTCCAGGACCACATGTCTTCCTGCTGGTGATAAAGATTGGCAGATTCACAGCAGAGGAGAGGGAGACACTAAGGTTCATAAAAAAATTCTTTGGAAAGAATTCAGAGAAGTTCACCATCATCCTTTTAACAGGAGGAGACGATCTGGAGCGTCAGGGAGAGTCTATTGATGACTACATCAAGAACAAATGTCACAGTTCCTTTAAGAAGCTGGTCTCTGATTGTGGAGGAAGATGCCATGTGTTCAATAACTCTGAGAAACAAAACTGTACACAAGTCAGTGATCTGATAGTAAAGACTGACAATATGGCGAAGGAAAATGAAGAACGTCACTTCACAAATGAGATGCTGCAAGAGGCTGAGGCAGCAATAAAGAAGGAAATGGAGAGTATTCTAAAAGAGAAGGAAGAAGAGATGAAGAGAGAAAAGTTAAAGCTTGAAAGAAAATTTCAGGAAGAAATGGAAGCCATGAAGCAAAAAAGAGAAGACGAGAAAGTGAAATTAGAACAAGAGAGAAAACAAAAAGCTAGAAAAATTGAGGAAATGGAAAAAAGAATTAGGAAAGAACAAGAAATGAGAGAAAATGATAAAAAGAAAAGAAAAACTGAAGAAAAAAGACTTCGGGACGATTTTAAAAATCAAATTGAAATTTTGGACAAACGCATTCAATCAGAAAAAGAGGAAAAGAAAAGTGTGGACAGAAAGCTGGAAGAAAGCAGGAATGAACTGAAAACAAAACAAGAGGTGTGGGAAAATGAAATGAAAAATGAGTGGGAGAAACACAGAGAAGAGGAAAAGAAAGAGCAAGAAAAGATTAAAGAACTTGAAGAAATGTACAAACAAGAAAAACAAACGAGACAAAGAGAGAATGAAAGCAGAAGAGAACAGGAACAAAGGAGAAAAGAACTGGAAAATAAACATCAGCAAACCCTGGAGAGCCTAAAGAAGAATCATGAGTATGAGGCCAGAAAGAAAGCAGAAGAGTTCAACGAATCCCAAAAGAAACATATGGAGGAATTAGCAGCTCAGAGAAAAGAACATGAGAAAGAAATGTTTGCTTTATTGAGACGTGTGACCGAAAAGCGTGAACATTTGAAAATGATCACAAATTTATTTAAAAAACAGGATCAAGAAATGAAGGATGTGGAAGGTGAAGATGAAAAGGAAGATTTCCTGAAAAAACATCAAGAACAATTAAGCAAGCTCATTCAAAATATTTTAAAACAAGAGATCAATGAAAAATCATGGTGCAGCATTTTATAAACAGTTTAGTGATACCTGTCATATTTCACTGGAATGATTTATATTTTTACTAAGCATCATGGCCACATATATACAAAAGTCTAAAAATATGAGACTGACAAAACTGATATGTGACTTAAGTCATATATATTAGTCCCCCTGTTTGAGGCAAATGTTTCACCATTTAACTAAAGGTTAACATGGAAATTTCTGGTTCAAAAAATGAAGAAGTGCGTGTCTGTGTCAGTGTACACAAACATCCATATATGTGCATGTGTGTGTATCCCATAGAAAGTGTTTTATACCAAGTGGCCGGCATAGTATACAAAAACATCTCTGTGTTGAGTATGGTCTGGCAGTCCTGAGGTCAAAATGGGAGATGCCCCCCAGGGTGGTTGAGAATGACCGAGCTAAGATCCTGTGGGACTGTGAGCAAACTAACTCCCTGCTAACTTCTAACAGTTAAATTTAATAAATTCTGTTTTCATGGATGCCTGGATGCTAAACTTAAACCTGGTAGAGCAGCCACACTGATCATTTTATTACAAATGAAAGAATTTAGACAGTTTGTAGTCTCAGTGATACTTTGACTTTGGGACATGAAGCGGAGTTTGGACCCAGAAACGTCTATTGATGTCAGACTTAAAGACTGAATAGCTTACATGTCTGAGCTGGCAAACCATATGCTGAATATACAGTGGTGTGAAAAACTGTTTGCCCCCTCCATGATTTTCTATTTTTTTGTCTGTTTGTCTCATCTAAATGTCATCAGAAAATGTAAATATTACACAAAATACAGTTTTTTAATCAAAGCATTTATTACTAAGGCAAAAAAAAAAAAAAAAAATCCAAACTTACATAGCACTGTGTAAAAAAAGTTAGTTATTATTATGAATTATTATCCATTTATTAAAATGCCTGAATAATGAATTTCTTTGTTGTTTTCTGCACTAGTTGCTTGATACTGATCATATTGATGAGAGCGATGCATGCCAGTTAAGCTTTTGTTTATTTGGCTGCCGGCATGGGATAAGTATGGGTTAAGTTCAGTTCAGTTTGACTGTAACTTTGGCTTGGGTTAGACACAAATTTCTATTCCTGTTATTTTCAGCCTGAATAATAGTAATAATTTTACTACAGCTATAATCAATTTATCTCTGTCACATATTCTTCAGCATCCACAGTTTGCTTCATGTTAGCATTTTTAGATTTTATGTTGTGTGCTTACATGGATGCACTACAAGTCAAGAACAAGAATAATCAATAACTGCTCAACAAGAATATTCCCAAGTTAATAACTTGGATTAAGACCACTGATTTTAAGTGTTTTTGAACACATTTTTATTTTCAATTTAATTATTTTATTAATGAGGGAGAGAAGATTGCACTTCATTCTTGACTCCTTTACTGAGAAACAAAGACTTCGTGCCAGGAATGTCTCGCAGTATGTTCGATAAGTGGCACAAAAAGGGATTAAGGGTAATTGGCGATTTGTATCAAAACAACACACTGACGAACTTTGAGCAATTGGAGTCAAATTTTAGTATTCCTAGAGACCACTTTTTTGGCTTTCTCCAGGTCCGTAACTTTGTTCATTCTAAAATTCGACAGTCTTCAGAAATAGTTATATATGATGATATTGAGACATTTCTTATTAAGCGAAAAGACAGAACTCATTTTATCCCAGCCTTTTATTCTCTCCTATATACTCTCAGTAGCAACACATTGAGTGCTATTCATAAATGGGAGAGAGATCTTAATAATCAATATACTGAAGAGGAGTGGAAAGGAGCCATTAACATGGGTAGTTTCACTTTTACTTGCAACCGCTTGCGAGAAACCCAATACAAAATCATACATCGCCTTTATATAGCTCCTAATGTCTTGCATAAGATTGCACCTCATATTTCCCATTTTTGTAGTAAATGTCAAAAAGAAACTGGCACCTTTTTTCATTACTTTTGGGAATGTAAATTAATCAAAAGATTTTGGAGCTCCATATCTAAAGAACTAAGTAATATTTTTAAAAATCTGCTTCCAAGGGACCCTGGGTATTTTCTTCTTGGCCTACCCTCAAAAGAAGTAACATTAAATCACTCGCAGCGCAAATTATGTGACAAACTATTGCTGGTAGCTAGGAAATGTATTCTCATTAATTGGGTTAAGGATAAACCTCCCTCTGTGACTTTGTGGTACAGAGAATTATTTAAAGTTATTCCTCACGAAAGAACTGCTGCTATTTTAGGAGGAAATGACGGTCTCTTTCTCAATGTTTGGTCCCCTTTGCTTTCTTATTTGCCAAATGATTTGTCCCAACTGTTGAGGGGGGGTGGTTGCGATTAAGATGTTCTCAGCGTAAAGGACAACAATTCACTCTTGGAGTTTATCTTTTTCTCTTTCTAAATCTGTGGGTAAATGAGCGAAAATGTGTTTCTTTTTTTTTTCTCTCCTCTTTACCCCATATGTGTATTTGTGTATTTGGGGAAAAGAAAAAACCTTTGGGTTTTTTTCTTTTCTTTTCTTTCTTTCTTTCTTGTTTGTCTGCTTTGTTATGTTTTTATCCTTTTCTTGATAATGAATAAAAACTGTTTAATCGTGAAAAAAAAAGTTGAATCCATTTTATTTTTAAAGGAAGCATTTAGGGAGGTAAAATCTAAAGAATTTACGCCACCAGAATACAACGTGTTTATCATTATATATTTTTTTTTAATATGATGTATTCTCTTTTTCCAAATGAAGTTAAATAATATATTATCATTTTTTGTGCATAATTCTTTTGAAACATCAAGTGCCATAGCTGCATAAATGAGTCTGGAAAGGCCTTCAACTTTGGCTTTGACCAGAGGCTAATGAGAAATTATTGACGACTTTGACAGCTTCACATACTTGAGATTTATTCTTTTAAAAAAGTGTTGTGTCATCTACTAGTTGAGTAATGGATAATGCTAGGCCAGCAACAGAGAGACCCATTACACTGCTGTTTTTAAAATGAATAGAGAGTAGCATAGGAAGAAGGAAAAGATATGCCAAAATCTGACAACATTTATGGATCTCACGGATGATATCAAATCTTTTAGTTGTACCATATGGGAGTTTGATTGAGCTATTTGCATCTGCATATAAAGTTTGAATGGATTTTTAAAACATATTTCCAAAACCATAAACATCAAGTGCTCGGAACATGAATTCATGTTTAAAAATCCAGAGAAAGAATGAAACTATTATCTGTGATTGAATCTGAATGATCCAAAATATCAATTATCAGTCTTATGTTTTTTGTTATGCCTCTGCCAATCAAAAACCACACTGCGTTTCATCAATAATATCATTAAGTACCCGGTACTCAGCTGCCATAACCCCCGCTGTAAACTTTATTTACTGAGGTTTTGAAAACCTATTTTTATTCCCTGGCTTTTAACTCTGTAGGAAACTGACACCTTCTTATTTATTTTATTGTATGTAATGATTTTATGGTATTTTTAATTTGGTAGTTGTTTTGATCTGTGTTGTTCAGCACTTTGGTCTGCCTGGTGTGTTCTTAAAGTGCTATACAAATAAACGATGATGATAATGATGATGATGATGATGAATTTGAATCCTACAATGAGATGCTCCAATAAAAAGGGTCTCTCTCTCTCTCGCTGTCTCTCTGTCACACACACAAACACAGCAGGAAGTGAACAAACAGGGGCTGTTAATAGTGTTGGCAGTATGTTTCCAGGTCAGTCAAACAGCCTGGAGCTGCTCAATTTGAATCCACCAATCAGAGAGGCTGTGTACTTTTTCACGCCAAAACAGGTGCACCTGTTTTTACATACACACAGCACAGAGAGAGACAGGATTATTGCAGTCTATTTCGAATATTGAGGATTCCCCTCAAACAAATTTCAATAATTTCCTAACCATAGGGGCTAGAACGGTCATTATTAAAACGTTTTGTTCAGAAGAGATGGGGGAATCGTCAAGTGTGACCATTGATAATTAAAATATGAATTATTGAAGATATTTGACTTGTAATGCACCATAACTGAGTAGAGGAGAAGCAAAAACTACCTTGACTTGCCCTCAAACAACGCTTTGTAACTCTACATCTATTTGGAGCATCAATACCATTCTTTCACCGTAAGATACAGCAGGCTTTGGTGAACAATCATCGAAATTTTCAGGGCTCTGTGGAAATCCATCAAAAAGATATGACGAGAGAAAAAATTGCTTCATTTCTAGAGATTGAAATCTGAAGAAATCCGAGCAAGGGACAAATTTCCTTCCATCAAACAAACATAGTTCATGGCCATTTGTCTGTGAAGGTTCTCAGTCATCCAGGTCATCCTAGTCAAAGGAGCTTGCAAAGAAAAGCGTCTGGACTTCTTTAAGTTGCTTGAAGACGTTTCACCTCTCATCCGAGAAGCTTCTTCAGTTCTAAGGTCACATGGTGGGGAGTCTCAGATTTAAACCTAGTGGGAGTATCCCCCCAAAGAGGGACAAAAGGACCCCCTGATGATCCTCTAATCGCCAAGGAAGACACAAAGGATAACTGTTTGCCTTTCCTGGACTGCGCTGTGCACATTGAAGAGAATGGCTACCTCAACATTGAAGTTTACCGGAAGCCCACACACACGGACCAGTACCTCCTCTTTGAATCCCATCACCCTCTGGAGCACAAACTTGGAGTAATTAGGACCCTACACCACTAGGGATGGGTATCGAAAACCGGTTCTTGTTGAGAACTGGTTCCCACTGTTTCAATTCCTTGGAATTGTTTGCCATTTTTGCAAACGATTCCCTTATCGATTCCCGTAGCCCCGAATGACGTCACCGCGTTGCGGAGCGTCATTTACCTGGCAGGAAACATGGCGGCTCAAACGCTAAAAAGTTTGGTCATACTTTAGGAGAACGGATGACAACAGGGCAACTTGCAATACTTGCTAAGTTGTTGCGGGAATTGCCGTCTTGTGTGTGGCTGGGTGCAGTGAGGAGTGTATGTGATGTGTGTGTGAGCATGCGCGTGAAGGAAACGCGAAGAGCAAAAAAAGAGTGAGAGAGAGTGTGACACGGGTAGAGAGGGCGACCGGGAGCAGCGTTTTAACGGGCTACAGCCTATGCAGTGTACCTGGAAGTGTGCAGCGCTGTTATTAAAGCCTCATCTCTTCAGTACTTTTCGGTGTCTCGGCTGATTTCTGCCTGCGTCACTACTCCACAAAGTGGAGGGAGTTAACCCCGAAGGAGGACAAACTTCGGCCCTGGAGGAAGAATCTCGCCTCGCGTCTCCCGACCACGGTCAGGGGACTGACGGCGAGGAATGGTTAACACTGGCGACCACGAAGGGACTCTTTCACGCTGTCAAGGGAGTGGTGAGCACTGAGAAAAACCGACAGGCTAAAGCGGCTAACGATAAAGCCGAGTGACCATAATTACAAGTGTATTCGCTAATAGCTAAGCTAACTCGCGATGGCCGCTGCTCGCCATTCTCGGGAGAACTACGGACTTGAGACCAATTATTCCAACCCATTCATGTCGCTGACCAGTGTCTCCGAGGGTGCCGTGAGCATTAGGGAAGCTAACAGAGACAGAGCTGTGACTAAATGTGAACAAATCAATCCATTCCTGTGTGCCGAAATTTGTACTAACACACACGCTAATGGAGAGGATGTACTCGCGCCGCCTGATGGTCCTGCCCAGCCGCAGTTTTCCCGCACGAATCCCTTCATCGATGCTGAATGTCGCAGCTACGGCCGTGGGGGAAACACAGGCAGCAGCATGAACTATTATCCAGCTCCTACTCCCCAAATGAAAATGCACTATCCAGACTCAAACCCATTTTCCCCCGCTCACATGAACAGTTTTGTACACAGCACACCGGCTCAATTTAATGCAATGTTAAATACACCCATGCAATGTGTGCCTTCCAGTATCCTTAATGAAGCCATAAGCTATGGGCAAACCTCTACACAGCATAAACCCCGCTCAAAACCAGGCAAGACCCGCTGTGTGCCCCGTCAGCCATCATCTGACAGTGAAGAGGACGGTGACCCTAGAGAGAGAGTCCCCACTCTACGTCCGGGTCAATATGACGGCACCACACCATGGAAGGAATTTCTGCACAGGTTTGAGAGCTGCGCTGAAGCCAACTATTGGTCAGAAAAAACAATGACAACTCAGCTTAAATTCTGCCTAGTTGGAGCAGCGGGGGTGTTACGGCCCTAGCAGGGCCGCCTCCTGAAGTTGTCTGTGTGGGCG
>CAKLIZ010000738.1:5075-18722 GCA_922035795.1 Oreochromis mossambicus | reverse complement strand
AAAAGTGTTTGCTAGTTTTTGCCTGTCACATATATATGATATTTGTATATGTAGCTTGCCATCACCAGTGCGTGAATGTGTGTGTGAATGGGTGGATGACTGAATGTAGCGCTTTGGGGTCCTTAGGGACTAGTTAAAGCACTGTACAAATATAGGCCATTTACCATTTATACCATGTAAAATCTGAAATTCCAAGATGTTCAAACTTGCCTTGTAATAGTGGCCTCACAGAGTCTCTGGAATCTACAGAAAAACAAATCACAACAAGATGACATTCAGGAGTATAAACTGGTGTTTTGAAGATAAGTGCACAATGACATTGTGATTCAGCTTTAAAACAATTTTAAAAGGATACCATCTATAGGGAAGGCCTCGACATCAGACTCTGCATGCTGGGGAGATTGCAAAGCTGTGTCGTTTGGAGTGTTCTGCCGGAGTGGCAAAAGGTGCCGGAAGCTGGGAGGCGCATTATGATGCCTGCTGTCAGTGGGCTGGGGGGAAGACTGCGGAGTGGTGAGGGCTGTTTAGAAAAAGATAAATTTTTTAAAGTATTTAAGAATACAGACAACTTGTCCAAAAAGTTTCCGTGTGTCACACACAGATATGTACACAGACACTAGACATTATTTTATTACCTGGTATTTTCACTCGAGGTGCCTGGGGAAACCGTTTTTTTGTGGGCTGCTCATCCTCTGAGTCACTATATGTGTACAGGGGATTTGGTCTAAAGAAATAAGTAGAAAAAGTTCATAAGTAATTACAAATGTGCTTTTGGCATATTTTTTCCTACAGTTACAGTTTGATTTATAATAACACACACACAGGAAACGGAGATGTGCAAGAAGGTGCAGTATACAATGGATTTTTGAAGTGCACAAGTGTACATGGCTTTGCATTTTTAAAAAATAAAAATATTGCTAAATTTGGAAATAGCCAAATAAGCAAAATGTTTAACACTAGGAATGTTTTTAAGGACGTGAGTTTCTTACGTATTGATGGGTGGATGGTAGTAACCAAATCAGATCTGAAAAAAAGAGGAAAAATAAGGAACAATGTCAATAAAGAGGGAAAACTAGATACAAAGACGGCTCATAGAAGATGAACCGAGTCCTATGTGTGAAGGGACAGTTACTGTGTGTGTATATGTAAGCATTTAAACACTGAATATACTAAAATTAACAGTATTTTGTCTAAGTCTGCCATTGTAGGAATTCATGGCACCGAGACAAAAACGTGGCGCACAGTGTGACGTCAAAATTGGCGCAGACCTTTGACGCTGCGTTTTCTCCGTTTTTCTCGTCCACACATAAATGCAAAAACTGAGTTTTCGAAAATATCCACCCTGGCAGGCGTTTTTAGAAATCTCCATTTTCAGTGACCAAAAACGCTGTTTACGTGTGGACGAAAGGTGCAAACGCAATTGGTAGGTGAGTGTGCAACGTAACGTTAGGTGAGCGTGCAATGTAACGTTAGGTGAGCGTGCAACGTAAAGTTTGAATTGAGTGCGAATTGAAGCGGTTGCTCTCCAATCATTAAAAGTAACAAAGTCCTTGAACACATTTATACAGTTACCATTACGTTTATCAATCATATATCACAGATTTAGAATTTTTTGTAGTACTAAGCAACTACAGAGCGAAAGTCTGGGTCAAGCGCCGAGGCGACGGCAAGAACAAAGGAAACCTCGAAGCGTTAAAGCTAGCTTTGTAAGGGAATATAACGAAGAAATTATGAAACGAAAATGTTTTCTTTGTTGATATACTTTGTTCGCAGTACAATTTATTTGTTGCCGGATTGTAAGAAGTAGACACAATTTCGGGCTCCCACATTTTGTGGGAGCAACGTAAATAACAGTAAAAAACTTCTTAATGTACAACATTATCGAGGTTTTTACTGTTATTCAAATGCAAACATGGAAATAACGAGTAGAAAAAAAAATCATTCATTCTTACCTTATACTAATCGTGGTGCGGGCCAGTGCAGTGCATGAACTGATGCCTTCTCCGGTCAATTCCGCTGAGAGTGAATCAAAAATCCCGCTCTACTGTAGAAGACAATGAATACCTGGGGGGATGTACCAATATGAGAGGGGTGCTGCGGAATAGTCCAAGTGATTGCTGCTTTAATTTCCCGGTCAACTATACATAAATTGCACGTAGACACGATTTTTTTTAAAGCTGGTGAACTAGACCAAGTCATTGATAACAAATGAACAATAAATCTACTTTCTCTGGTACTTTATACCCGATCAGTTGCAATGCAATTTAATGCTCAACTACAAATCGATGGTTTTTGATGGTGACTGGAGCCGAATGATCGTCAACTATAAATAGACGTTTTCTCGACGTCGTTGTTGTCACCTGGTCGACTACAAATAGATCAAATATCAATGACAAAAAAACAACGGTAAATCAACATTGTTACAACGTCCCTATAGTAAGACCGTCGGTTTACCACAGTATTTCAATGTTGTTACAACATTGGCATTTCAACCCCGACCATATACGACGGTTCGGATGAAAAATCAACATAGGTTCAATGTCGTCTTGCTATCTGGGCACTATGTGGGCTCAGAAGCACATCCCAGTCTGTGGTGTCATAGCAGTCTCTCAGAGCATCCTCCTTTTCTGGGGTCCATTTTCTGATGGAGCGTGTTGTGACAGGCTGCCTTTGGACGAGGGGTGTGTATTGTGGCTGTAGGTAAACCAGATTGTGGTCTGACTTCCCTAGTGGGGGGAGGGGGGTGGCTCTGTATGCATCTCTCACATTAGCATAAAGTAGGTCAATTGTCCTGTTGCTCCTTGTGGGACAATTCACAAACTGGTGAAAAGCAGTCAGAGTAGAATCCAGTGTGGCATGATTAAAGTCTCCAGATATAATAATGAAAGCCTCTGGGTTTTGTGTCTGAAGTCTTGCTGTGACTGTGTGTATTTTCTCACAGGCAGCTGCTGCGTCGGCCCTCGGAGGGATGTAAACACACACACAGATCACATGACTGAACTCCCGAGGTAGATAATATGGCTGCAAGCTAACAGCTAGCAGCTCCAGGTCCGGACGGCATACCGAAACTTTAACGGAGACGTGTCCAGGGTTGCAGTATCTGTTGTTAATGTAGACAATGAGTCCCCCACCTCTGCTTTTCCCGCTGGCCTGCGTGTCCCTATCGGCTCTCACGGATGTGAAACCGCATAGGTCTACATTAGTCTGTGGCATTAGCTCGGCAGTGTTGGGTAAGTTACTTTAAATTAGTAACTTAGTTACATTACTAGTTACTTCTCTAAAAAAGTAACTCAGTTACTTCAAGTTACTCGTTACTTTCAAAGTAACTAGTTACTAGGGAAAGTAACTTTGGTTTTACTCAGAATTCTCTTGTTAATGTGTTGCTTCCGTAACTGGATACCCAGCAAGTTTGCCAGTCTTCTAGCTTGCTTACTTGCCACAAGTGCACTCTGCCACCTACCAATAGAAAGGAAAAAATAATGTGCACATTTCCACGAGAGAAATCCCACGCCTGGACCGTCGTTGACCGCCGCCATGATTCTAGCCTGCTTTTTACATCCAACACAAAAACTGCAGTCGTGGTGCTTTTGATTGTACTCAGAACTTGGAAATTCTGCCTTCTGAATAGGAAGATGTAGGTAACACCAGACTGCAGATGAGCTGCATACAGAGCTGGACTGGGACAAAAAAATCGTCCCGGGCATTTTGACTGGAGACCAGCCCACCATTATAGGAAAAATCATAAAGCTTTTGAATGAAAATAAACACTGTTGTGACAGTGATGTACATTGTTCTGATGGTATATATGTATCAATCTATCAATTGTTTGTTGTAAGACTCAGATAATTATTTTTTTAAAAGCGAGACATTTTAAATGAGAATAATAAAGAAAAGTATTTCCTTGTCCCCCCCTTTCCCTGTTAATGCCCTACCTGGCCCCCTGGCAAAACTTTGCTAGACCCGCCCCTGCACAGTTACCAGCTGTCAGCTACGTAGAAAAGGATGCTGGTGTTATTTGTCTCTCAGAAACAGCTCATAACTTCCCTTCAACTCATTCATGTCACCTAAAAGGTAAACCTGTTTCTACATCACCTGTTCAGCTCTGATGATTCAGTAAGGACATCTCCTGGTTTCATCTTCATGTTTCCCTGTCACCAGATATACAAACCGATATCATGACCAGCAGGTTTACAGCTGTGGCTCCAGCAAACATCAGCTGATACTAGAAATTAATATTAAATAAATTCTAACAACAGCTGATCAAGCTTAAACGTGCTGCTGTTGTTTAACGCGACATCCACTGGTTTCTTCTTTCTGGCGCAAAGTGGGCGATAAATAAACAAGAGAGAAAAGCCGATCAGCTGATCATTGATCAGTTTCGTGATTGAAGTAGAAACGGGAGAGGAGAGAATGAGAGAAGAAGAGGCAGCTGTGCAGCTTCAGCTTTGTGTCTTTTTCATTGTAGCTGAAGTCCGGGACAAACTGTGTTCCTTTTAACCTCAGTACGAAACGCGTAATATTTTCTCTGAATACCAGACGATTGTGTTTTTTACGGGACGGTTGGAAACTCTAATAATTAACCGTATGAACGAAATAAAGTTCAACATCATTAACATCAGTAGCACCCACCCAACTGTATAGAAACTCCGTCATGCTAGCTAGCATGCAGTACGAAAATGTCAGCATACCGAAAATAAACTCCACCTAAACTTGGTTTATATCTGACCCAGATAGACTGCAGGTCATAACTTCTTACCTGAAGTTCAGTTCACCTGACACTCGGACCGGCGGCCGCTTCGGGTCTCTCCTCTTGCCTCCCTTTTCCTTCATCCACCTGCTGGCTTCCACCACTTGCTAATGTAACTGAATCTGTGGAAGCTCCGCGATATCCACCACACGAAGTAACGAATAACGAGCCTATCTAAATCCCAGTAACGAGTAACGCGTTCCTGGTTTTGGCATAATAACTAGTTACCGTGCTCGTTACCACAATAATAATGTAGTTACTGTAACGCGTTACTTAATAACGCGTTAGTCCCAACACTGTAGCTCGGTTAGCCACATCTCCGTGAAGATAAACAAACTGCACTCACGGTATAGTCGGTGGTTGTTCAGAGCACACAGTTCGTCCATTTTATTCTGTAGCGAGTTCACGTTGCCCATTATCACTGTCGGGATTGATGGCTTGAATCGCCTCCGGTGATCCGCTTTCCTCGCTCCAGCCTTGCAGCCTCTGTAGCTCCTCTTTATCTCAGCCGGGATGTTGTGTCGCATGCCGGTCTGTCCCTTTGTTCTTAGTGCCAGCAGCTCCGCTCTCGAATTGATGAAGGAGCTGGTTCCAGAAGTTTTAAAAAGTGCATTATCCATCTTGTATCGCTATATCTAAGAGGTATAAGTAGAGTAACTAGAGGAAGGTGAAATAAAGTTTGAAAGCCTAGTCTAAAAAAAAGTTAAAGTTAAGAAAAGGTGCGGTGTTGCAGAGCTACTTGGAAAGGCTGCCGTCACTCCAGCGCCATCTTGAAGTCAGATTCCACTACAGGGCATTGACACTGCATTTTTGCAGGAAATGCAACTTTTTCTAGTTGGGTGAATGCCTCACAGGCCTGAAATTTCGGCACGTAACTCACCCACAGTTTTGAGACAAGCTTCACTTATGTTATATCATTTTTTGCGGCTGGATCGGGAATGGTGTGCTATGACTTTTGGTGTTGATGACTTTTATAGTTTTTTTAGTATTAATATTTTAGTGCAAATTTTGGCCCATTTTTTGGCCCATTGACATGAATGGGAAAGATTCTTTTGTGGTGTGTTGGCTGCATCTTTTGGTCCCATTGAAACAAATTTTAAACTTCATTTGTGGTGTGTTGAGATCCTGTTTCTCTTTATTGTTGAGTTCCTGTTTCTCTTCTTTTATCCCATTGAAATGAATGGGAAACTTCCAAAATCCTGCTAAAACTTGCTTGTTTTTGAAACTTAATTACTTCCTCATACTTTCACCTAGAAAAACCATTCAAACTTTAAAATGTTCTCAAATTATTGGGCTATTCATGAATGATTCAGCTTTTTCATATCTTCTACCGTTGTAATCTTATCCCTCTTTAAGTTTCCACATCGAAAATTGTGATTTTTCAGAAAATACATGCGTTGTTATGGTTGCTATGCAATTAACTTAGAGTGGACAGTGGAACTTTCTAAATTTTCTCCTCTTGTCCAAACAACTTCTTCCTACTTGCTCAATTCCCACTCAACCCGCACAAATTATACATCAAAACGTAGGTATTTTTGCTGGTTTTCAGAAAATGTCACTATCATTGTTGTGGGAGTTACAGATTTTTTGCAAATCTCCTCAGACCAACACAAAGTCTGGAAACTGCATAGAAAGTCAATGGAGAGCTTGTTCAAAATTAATGCTGGAATTCTCTAATGAGAGACATTTTCAAATCATCATATCTCCTTAACGCAGCGAATTTAAGACATGAGGCTTGTGCCAATATATCTTCAGACACTCCTGACGCTCACAATTCAAGAATTTCTTTCTCACCTATTACCGTTTGGCCATGAATTACATTTGTTTGAGGGTAGGAAATTCGTCCCTTGCTCAGATTTCTTCAGATTTCAAACTCTGGAAACGAGGCAATTTTTTCTCTCGTCATATCTTTTTCATGGATTTCAACAGAGCCCTGAAAATTTCCATGATTTTTCACCAAACCCTGCTGTTTCCTATGGTGAAAGAATGATTTTGGTGCTCCATATAGATTTAGAGTTACAAAATGTTGTTTGAGGGCAAGTCAAGGCAGTTTTTGCTTCACCTCTACTTGTAATACACACTTACAGTGTATTACAAGTATTATATCTTTAATAATTTATATTTTATCTCTGAATTATGAAGACCTGATGATTTCCCCATCTCTTCTGAACAAAACGGTGTCAGAATGAGCGTTCTAGCTGCTACGGTTAGGAAATTATGGCCATTTGTTCGAGGGGAATCCTGAATGTCAGAAATACACTGAGGAAAACTCATACCTCTTTCTGTGTCTGTGTGTGTAAGGGCTGATTACAGCAGGTGCAGCTAATTTAAATGACTTAGATATACCAAGCCCAGACTCTTAACAGCCTCTGTTCACTTTACGCTCTGTGTATGTGTGTGTTTGTGTATCAATATTTCTCCTATGTTAAAGTATTACTCCTCAATCATAGTATTTCTGCTGAATCAAAGTACTTACTTATACTACATCTTAGTACTTCTGCTCAATCACAGTATTTTTTGCCAAATCATAGTATTTTTCCCAAATCATGGTATTTGTACCAAATCATGGTTTTTGTGCCAAATCATAATATTTCTGTTATGTTATAGTATTACTACTAAGTGGAGGAATTTCCTTTATGTTATAGTATATGTGCCAAATCATAGTATTTATACCAAATCATAGTATTTTTGCTAAAACATAGTATTTCTGCCATATTATAGTATTTGTGTAAAAACATAGAATGTCTGCAAAATCATAGTATAACTGTTATGTTATAGTATTACCACTAAGGCATAGTACTTTTTCCTAATCCTGGTATTTTTGCAGAAACAGTATTACTGCAAAATCATAGTATTATTGCAATTTCATAGTATTTGAGCAAATTTATAGGATATGTGCAAAAACATAGTATGTCTGTAAAATCATAGTATTTTTGCAGATACATAGTATTTCTGGTAAATCATAGTATTTGTTTCAAATCATAGTATTCGAACCAAATCATAGTATTTGTGCCAAAGCATCATATTTGTACGAAGTCATAGTATTTCTTCTAAATCATAGTATTTCCATCAAATCTCAGTAGTTGTGCTAAAACGCAGTAGTATTGCCAAATCATAGTATTTGTACCTAATCATAGTATTTCTGCTAAATCATAGCATTTGTACCAAATGATAGTATTTGTGCAAAAACATAGTATTTCTGCAAAATCATAGTATAACTGTTATGTTATAGTATTTCTACTGAGTCATAGTATTTCTGCTTTGTTATAGTATTTGTGCTAAAACGTAGTATTTCTGCCAAATCATAGAATTACTGCAATTTTATAGTATTTTGAGGAAATCTGTTATGTTATAGTATTACTACTAAGTCATAGTATTTCTGCTTTGTCATAATATTTGTGCTAAAACGTATTATTTCTTCCAAATCATAATATTACTGCTATTTCATAGTATTTGAGCGAAATTATAGTGTTTCTGCAAAAACATTGTATTTCTGCTAAATAATAGTATCTGCCAAATCATATTATTTGTGCAAAAGTATATTTCAACAAAATCACAGTATTTCTGCTATGTTATAGTATTCGTGCTAAATCATAGTGTTTTTGCCAAAGCATAGCATTTACCCAAATAGTAGTATTTCTGCTATGTTATATTATTACTGCTCATAGTATTTCTGCCAATTCATGGTATTTGTTCCAAAGCATAGTATTTCTTCCAAATCATAGTATAACTGCAAAATAAAAGTTTTTGAGCCAAATCGTGGTGTTTGTGCTAAAACATAGTATTTGTGCCAAATCATAGTATTTCTGCTAAATCCTAGGAATTCTGCTCAATGATAGAATTTCTGCTATGCTGTAGTACTTTTTGCTAGATTATAGTATTTTTGCTAAGTCAAAGTATTTCATGTAAATAATAGTATTTCTACCAAGTCCCAGTGTTTCTGCTAAATCATAAATCATAAATAACGTTTTAGCACAAATTGTATGATTTGGCAGAATTTTCTATGTTTCAGCACAAATGCTAAGTTTTAGCAGAGATTTAGCTAAATACTGTGATTTGGCACAAACACTGTGATTTACCTGAAATACTGTAATTTGGCAGAAATACGATCAATTGGTTCAAATATTATGATTTAGAAGAAAGACTATGTTATAGTATAAATACTATGTTCAAACTTTTAAAAATTCAGCTATTTCTGCTAATGTGTGCTATGACTTTTGGCCATTGAAATGAATGGAACATATTATCAATGTGGTCACTGATTTTGCTTGCCGGGTTGAGCTGTGTTTTAACTCAGTGAGATGAGCAGGCGTTCTCAGAGCGGGAGGCCCCAGTTCAAAGCCCCCTTATGGCAACATTTTTTTCGGTGAACACTTTCAGTTTTTAAACTATTTTTAACACAAATTTTAGCTTCACCTCTTCTCAGCAGAATTTTCAGTTTTTCACCTCTTTTCACCACAAATTGCAGATTATTCAGCTGTTTTCACCACAAACTTCAGCTTCTTCAATGATGAACTTCATATTTTTAGGACTTTTAACCACTATTTCACGTTCAAATTTTGTTCGTAATATTTATTCAACCTACAAACTTTATTCTGCTAATTTCTGTCCTTGTAAAATACACATAGTAAATTAACATTTACCCTTTCACACATTTTTAAGGTTGATAATGGTCATTTTTGGGAATTGGCAGATTTCCCACTTCCCTTAAACATCTCTTTTTACATGTGCAGGTGCCTTCCCCGTACACCTACAGATGTGCACCATCACTGAACGTGAGTACTACTGCATGTTAACTTCTCCAAAATTTTTCGATTTCAGCTCAATTAAGCACTTTAAACACAAGCACTTTATCATTATCATATTCTTTGGATTATAAGTCACACTTAAAATCCTTTAATTTTCTTAGATTTGATGTGGTACATATCGCTAAACATCTGTCAAAATGTTTTAGTACGACTTTGGTAAAGTATTAAGACGCACCACTTGCTAGATTGTGAGAGCATTTCAGCTACTTTAGTCAGGAGCCTCGAGGAGTAATATGTACTTTGCTTCAAAATAATATTACCGTATTGTGTTTGTATAGGGATCCCAAAATGTCACCTGTTAAAAGACATGCTTACGATGCAGATTTCAAACTCAAGGTTGTCAGTCGCGCAGTAGAACATGGGAATAGAGCAGCTGCGAGAGAATTCAAAATGAATGAATTAAGATTACAGAAGTGGAGGAAGCAAGAAGAATGAGTTGAGCAAAGTTTGACTTATTTAACTGTTTGTTTTGAAAAAAAGTTAGGCGCACCAGTGCAATTGTGACAAAAAGTTATTCTACAGCCCTTAGCATTTGAGAAGCTAGGCCTAAAAACCCAATGCTAATGGTAGTATAGCCCAAATGAGAAATGCATGTGGTTTATTTGACTGTATACTACCATTAAGTGTGTTGTTTGATTTGTTTAATTCGATGTGTTAAGTGTTCATGATTCTGTTACGGAAGGTGTAGTTAGTTTTCCTCTTCACAAATCAGTCACTTCAAAGAACCTCATTCTTCAGGTTGCAGGATTATGTAGCGAGCTGCCATCTTAGAGCCAGAGATGAGGCTTTTGTGGCAGGTTTGACAACATAGAAAGAACTATTTTAGAGCGTGGCACTAAACACCAGGAGACAAAGAGGTGCACGTGTGTCTGTGGTGCAGGATTAGATACGGGTGGATTTCATTCTGAAGGGATAAAACATATAATTAATACAAGAATGATAAGATTAGTTGTCTTAATAACAAGGAGACATTTTAGAGTTTTTAAGAGATCTTTAACAAACACTTTAGAGGAGAAAAAACAAGACAGCACATATGCAGGCCTGCTTAAAAGTGTTTTTAAATAACACAGCAACTCATCATTCTGCAGATGTAAGTGGATTCAAACCTTGTGGAAAGTTAATGAAATGCAAAATAATCCACTCTAATAAATGGAAAGCTGCAGCAGGCTAAAAATTTTATTATTTATATTGTATTGATGATTTCACTATGGTGTTAATATCTTATGCTTTTTCATCATGTTGGAGGCAGCAATCAACCATTCAGCCCTGAGCATGAAGTAAAACTACATAATTTCAGAGTCCCAAATGTCTATGAATTTATTTTAAAATAGATGCATGTTAAATGTTCTCAGTTTTGTTTTGTTTTTATTTATTTATTTATTTATTTATTTGGGGGAGGGGGGGGATTTCTGTTTTTGATCATCACTATAGATATTATCAGGTCTGTAAGAAGTCACTTTAATATTAATGCTGGGCTGCAGAGTGCAATCAGTGAGGAAATAAATGTGGAAACCTGTTACTGTAGCTGTTACTCTCACTCGATGGTGCACACACCACAGAGAAGTGCACACATGGACTGCCCCATGTGTTTTGTACAACATTCAACCTGTGGCAAATAATGCTTTACCTGTCAGCCTCTCTTCTTAAAGGGAAGGTTATCCCTGTAACATTTAAAGTTTTGTTATATGCCATAAGCCATATCACTGCGGTTTTGCATTGTGCTTATGTTTTAAACTGCTGATAAATGTTTACATTCAAACATCTTCTTTTATTCAGCTAATCTCTTCCCCTTGTAACGTAAGTTTAACCTTGAATAGCAACAATAAATAGCTTCCTTTTGCTATGTAAAAGTAGTATTCCACATTTTGATCAATTGTGTTAGTTGCCTTTCCTTCATTCATAGATAAACTACACAAAGAGTGTGCTGCCACTGCTGGGGTGCAGTAGCTCCACCACCCCACTAAGCGGGGGAAGCGGATTTGTGTACTTACTTTTCTATAGTAAAAATAGTAAAAGCTAATGGAGTCTGGGGCTGTGTCCCAATTCAGGGTATGCACGCTTGAAGTACGCATTTCAAGTGCGAGTACGTCACCGCCACGCGACGATGGCTGTCCCAATTCAAAGTGCACTTCAAATGCATACTCCAAATGCGCCGTCGATTTCCCCAAATATCAAGCGTGGTCCGGTGCACGCTTTGTGGTCCCATATATCCCACAATCCATAGCGCAGCGGTGGGTGTGGATAATTTTGCCGCAAAATATGGCAGAAGGGAGCGGCCGAAGAGTGAACTGTCAAAAGTAAGTACTGAATATTATGTCACTTATTTATGTGCGAATGTTTAAGAACATTAAAACATTACTGTTGGCCACATGTCGGCAAAGTTATGTGACATTAGTGATGTTTGTACTTTCAGCGGTAACTTGGTTTTAAAGCCTCTACTTCTAAATATATATATAGTTGACCTTAATCTTACAGACAATGTGATGATTTTATGGATAACTAGAAAGTGCATTTTCTGAAGAAACTGCAGTGTGAATGGTTGAATCTGAATGTATGCACTGAAATGAATTAATTGCTGAATTTTAAGATAAAGATGTTGAATGAGATTAAAAATACAGAAGTTTGCACCTGAAAACAAAAGTGCTGAACTGCTATAAACTGAAATCCACACAGAAGAATTTGGAAAAGAGCTGAAAAAGTTTAAAATGTATATTAGAAAAAGATGAGTAATGACAAAAGAAAATTTAGAGTCAGAAAACCTCTGAATGAATATTAAAAGTTCATATTCTTTGAATCACTGAATGACTAAAATGTGATCCCTCCACTTGGATCCACACCGTTTAAAAAGTTTAAAAGTCTGAGCTTTGAAAGACACGGTGTTGGAAAGAGAATAACGATGGTGACGTTTTGAGGGTAAAATGATGGCTGTAGGGCAAACACTGTGGACACAGCAGCAGTTGAAAGAGAAGTGTTTAATGCCGGGCTCACACTGTGCGATTTTTGGCCCATTTTGAGCCGATTTTTGAGTCGTGCGACCGTTTTGGCGATCGGCCCGAGTTTGTCCTTCATCGTGCGTCGTGCATCGTGTAGTGTACGTGGGGTAACGAGAAGCGATTAACACCTCACGACCAGCTCCCGATCATCAATCGCTTGGTCGGGAGGATTTCAAACCTGTTTGAAATCCTCGCGACCGTCGTGAGGGTGTCACCACAGCTTCTCACACTGCGCACGCGCAAACACAAATGTCAGCGAAAAAGACGGCGCAGCACGGCAGTGCAGCCTGTGATCTGGACACAAGCGATGGAGGCACAACTTGTAGAACTTTGGAAAGCTCACCCGAGCCTTTTCGATGTGGCCTCACAAAATTATCACGACCACAACAACCGTGAAAATAGTTGGATTTACATTGCTGCTCAATCACAGCTGCCTGATCAATGTTTTTCATAAAGTTGATGGTGGTGGTGTGCGTGTCTGTGTGAGTGAAAGACAGAGAGGGAGAGCGAGCGACAGAATTTCTGTTATAACCTTCATTTTATGAACGCACAGTTTGAGCACTCAGGTCGCATCAGAGCATCGGGCCGTATAGTGTGAGACCCTGCATCGTGACCTATGAACTTCTAACCCCTGCGAGTCAATCGTACAGTTTGAGCAGGAGCTGAATCGCGCGACTGAAAAAATCGCACAGTGTGAGCCCGGCATAAGATGAATCTTGGCACAGTGAGAGAGAGCTCGTTAGGCAGGCAGGTGTGAGCCTGGTTGCTATAGTGACTGCACCCAATGGCTCCATACACACGCACACAGACATGCACCTCACTTTCACTGCTTAAAATGAACAGAAAAGTCAGGCCCAAACAAATCGCTCCCAAATGAAAAGTACATGTCGTATTGACAAAATTCTTTCACCGTGAGCGCAAGCAATGTCCAGTCTACCTAATTCTCAGTTTTCATGCCTGTGGAGTTTATTATATGGTCGTGGTGACAGTGTAAAGACAGCCTGCTCTTCTGATTTTCAAAGGAACTTTCTGAGCCATTTTAACTTTGGAGACTATGGAGGAGTTGGAGGGAGGAGGCTGCGCATTGTTGACATTTATG
>CAKLIZ010000737.1:77323-98634 GCA_922035795.1 Oreochromis mossambicus | reverse complement strand
ATGAGCCATGGCTGAACAGGTCTCACAGGCCTGAGTGTGCACTTCAGAATTATTCAGATGTCCATTTGGTAAAGTAAATCCGTTGGGCATCTTTCTTTGCCTATAGACAATAATTCTGATGGCAAAAGAACCAAACGGGACAGGCAAAAAAAAAAAAGAATTATTCAGATGTTTTAAGTTCAGCTAAATTCAGTTTTATTTACATAGGACAAACTTACAAGCAACAGTCACATTTAAGGTGCTTTATACTATAAAGTAAGGACAGCCCAACAATCAGGCGACCTCCTGTGAGCAAACACTTGGCAACAGTGGGAAGGAAGAACTCCCTCAGGCTTAGGAAGGGGTGGCCGTCTCAGAGACTACTTTGAGTTTGAGAAGGTTGTGTGACCTAGACCCCGTTCACAAGAGAGCTCTCTAATGCCCCCTCCCCTTTTGTTAAGATAAAAAGTCAAACTTTCAAAATAAGAGCGTGAGGACTGTCCACGATTAAACGGACGACTGTTTGTTTGAAGATGACAAACACACCTTTGCACACTTAGCTAAGAAAATGTAATCTGTGGCTGCACGGGGATACAGGGTTTAGCTGCCCTGCAAGACTCCATTAGCATTAACTGGTGTCTTCCTGTGCACTGGTCTGGTCTGGACTGGTGCCATTTTATAGGTATAGATCATTTACTTACGGAACACAGGAGAAATCACTGATCCCTCGGAATGTCTTTAGGTTTAAAGAAGACAAAAAGAATTAAAAAAAAAAAAAAAACTTTCATGTGAAACTTTAAAGACTTTTCAGTCTTTTGTTTCTTTTTGTTTTAAACTGTAAACATGACTCAAAAAATAAAGATTCAGTGGTTTTATGACACAAAGAAGAAGAGGAGGAGGACGAGGAGGACGAGGAGGAGGAGGAGATGACTGTCAGTCTTATCTTTTTCAGAACCCCCCCGTTTCTCTTGTTGTGGCCTCGCTCACTCGCCTGCTGTCAGAGTGTTATTTCGGTTACAGTGATCTGGGCATGGCTGAGGAATGTACAGCTGCCTGAAACACGGATAATACTAGATTTTAATTTCTAACACCCGCTCTCCGCCCTGCTGTGTGCCTCTGCTCCCTATCAGGGAGGAAGAGGAGGCGGCCTGCAAAGGTAGAGGCTGTGAGAGCAACAACGACGTCAATGCTTTCTGTAGACCTTTTTAAAATACAGTAAAAATTAAAAGACTCTGTACCATTAACAGAGTTAAAGACGCAGCAAAAGACAAAACAAAGAAGAAGACCCAGAGGGTTGGCATCTACTTTCAGCAACATTTCTGAAGCTTCTTCCTCCTGATTGTCACTGAAGACCTTTTAATGACCCACATGCAGGAGGCAGATAAATGCCAGCAGCCAGGTCTCACAGGGGCAGCCAAACAGGTTTTCCTCCTCTTCTCAGCAGCCATTAAAAGACGCCGCCTAAAGCGATGCGGGTCAAAAATGTTTATCAGAGGCCCATTCGAGGCATCAGCAGTCGGCTTACAGTGAAAATAATATCTGTTATCATCCCTGCATCCATATACAGTAAGCAAACATGCAAACAACCAGGAAATCAGCACTAAACACCCCAAAACTCGTGTATTTTGTAGGTTTAAGCCTGTTTTTAAGTCACTTGGATTAAGAAAGAGCCTGCATCTGTTACTCTGTTTGGGACCTCACTTCTCTGGTTCTCTTAGCTGCTCGAGGTTGTGGTCC
The DNA here is from genome assembly GCA_922035795.1 of Oreochromis mossambicus. Taxonomy (NCBI): domain Eukaryota; kingdom Metazoa; phylum Chordata; class Actinopteri; order Cichliformes; family Cichlidae; genus Oreochromis; species Oreochromis mossambicus. The sequence continues at coordinate 96,918 of CAKLIZ010000737.1, read as the reverse complement.
AATAATCAAACAAACAGATGGTCTTTAGCATGTACGAGGATCACTCAGATTCTTAAACATGCGGTCCAGAAACATCATGCAGGATTTTACTGCAACCATCCCAACACGCTGCAGTTCTCATGCCACAAACTCTTCAGGCGATTTTTACCGACTCTGTGCCTCTAAATCGTATCGTCGGCACAACACTGGTATAAAACTTTGAGTGATATTAAAGTGTCATGTTGTCATGTTTAAGTTTCCTGGTGTGTGCAACAGCAAGACAAGCCCAGACATGTCTGAGAGCGAGAGCAGCCTGTGATGATGATTTAGTACCTAAAGCAGGAGCTACTTCAACACCCTCCCAAAAGCACACACCATCGAGCAGTGCTGCATGATGCTGCAAATCAGAGGTAAACACAGGGCCAGTGTTGCAGATACCAGTACGCATATCTGTAAAGGCAAGTTAATTATAATTAATGTAAGCATATATTAAGGATCCTGTCGTGCTTGGATCAATCCAGTACCTATACCAGCATTGGTATCGATATGATCGATATTTGCATTGCTCTGCACCCCTCTTTCATCGATAACACCCCGCTTCCAACAAAGAAGACACGAGCAGCCGGTGACGTGTGACCCAAATCTGGACAAATGACCATCGAGTGTCGCTAGCTGGATAGAATCACTGAAGATGCGGTTACATCGGTGAAAAAGCAGCTCTTCAAAGAGCTCGACCAGCATTTAAGATTCCAGTTAGGAAATGTGACAAAATCGTGCCTGACGAGTTAGTTACCGTTAAACTCTAGTGTTAACGCCTCATCACTGGCTGTAAAGTCGCTGATTTACATTTACAGATGCTGCTGCAGAGCTGCAAGCATCACTGGTAGGATGATCCCAAATGTTCTAGAAATATCGTGACATACCTCATATCGCCCACTCCTGCTGTAAATTAAAATAATGTTTGGCATTTTCATGTCATTCGCCCACACAAGGCGGGCAGTTCGGGCTTCAGTGTTTTCCCTGCACATCTGGACTCGCTCTGCCTCCACAGCCAAAAACGCTTCAACAGTCATTGTTACATTTCAAACTAGCATCTGACACAACGACTCTGAAAACCTCACATCACTTTTCATCTTAAGGGAATTTTACGGACTCTAAAGACCATTTAGATTAAATTATTATTGTTGTGATGTTAAATCTCCTCTTTATTATTTCTGCATTGGTCATCAATGATCAAACACGACAGGGGTGTGTAAACGCTGAACATGACACAGAGGACACAGAGCATCGTTAAAGAGCTCACGCATCGTTTTTACTGAATACAACAAACAGGTCCAGGTAACTGTGCTCACTTTAAGCCGCTTACTTCTCATTCTCCTACAGCGTCGGCCTCATGTTTGAGATTTTCATATAAGCAAACACACTGAGAGTCTGTGCTGTAAAGAAGGAGGACGTCTACTGAATCACGACACAGATGAATGTGCCTTTAACATGATTGGCTGTTCCAGTAATGGTTTCATACAGGTGATTAAACTGTATATGCCAGATGTGGTTGGATGTTAGATCCTCCAGTTTAACAGAAACCGTGAGTTAACAACAACCCCCCCCCCCCCCCACACACACACACACACACACACACAGTGCTGGGCAGTGAGAGGTGGATGTGAATGGTAAATGGCCTGTATTTGTATAGTGCTTTACTAGTCCCTAAGGACCCCAAAGCACTTTACACAACCAGTCATCCACCCATTCACACACTGGTGATGGCAAGCTGCATTGCCATCACCAGGTGTGCAGGTGTGTTTAGTTTTTTATTAGACAAAGGTGTGAATGAGATCACATTAAAGGTGCTCAGGAATCAGCTGCCTCTCCGGGAACTCTTTCATCCTGCTGTTGCACACCAGCAGCAGTTTTTTAAGTTAATTTGATATGTCTGATAAACAGATTATTGGAAAGATTACTCCCATGTCCGCACATTTTAAAAATAGGAAATGGCCTTTGTTTAAATTTAAAGTATTTTAAATTTAAATAAGTACTTTAAGATTTTTTAAGGAGGTACATGAAAATAAAAGTGACTCTTTTATGCTACCTTATAAAACCTCTCACACTGCAAAGACATAAAAGCCGCGATAGTTAATCGATTAGTCGATCAGTGGACTGTATTGATTATAAGCTGCAGACACGTGAACGATTAAAAGCCAGAAACATGGCGGAATAAACAAGAGACAGAAGTGAGATCAAAACCATCTTAAAACACGCCGAAGCAGCCTGGAAACAGAGCTCACAGGTGGCTTTACCTGCCTGCTCAGGTGGGTCAAAAATCAGAGTTTGAAGCAGGTAAACATACAGAAACACGGCTGGTTAGCCCACGATGCTAACCAGGCTAACAACATTAAAGGTCAGCAACGAAAAGCGCCGTTAAAAAACTTTGACAACAAACTTTTATTTACCTGTTTTTCTTCTTCGTTTCAGGACCTTAAACCCGCTCAGAGCTAACTCGCAGCTAGCAGCGCTAACAGGAATGCGGCTAACAGAGCTGGAAACAAATTCTACCGAAACAAACTTCACCAAAACCCCCCGAAAACACCCCTACACCCCAAAATAGTCCGAATCTAGGGTTTAGATAAAGCCCTTGTGAGTTTAAAGCGATAATCTGTCACTTTTAAAATAAAAAACGAGCCAAATTTCTGCTGCAGCAAATCTAAAGCCAACTTTTTTTTTCCACGACAGCAGTTAGAGAAGGAGGGGATGCGTCTATCTGCTGGCACAGAAATAAAATCTGTACACCGATAAAATTCTCATTTCTTTAACTTACATCCACAGTTAGACACACTAAAATTATTTTATACACACCCACACACAGGCCTACTTAAAGCTGATTCACTGAAAAATAAAAATCCTAAGGGAGTGCGTGTACTCCAGTAAATAGACGACGCTCAGAAGTCGGGCTCATACCCGCAGTCTGGACTGAAGTTTGGGATCGTTTGACTCACCTTTCTTCCTGAGTCTTTACTCTCTCCTGGATGTTTCGAACCTTTTCTCCCGCGTTATTTCATCCTGTAAGACCGGTTCGAGCTCGCTCCAGCCTCCCTCCCTCCGTTATTAGGGGAGAAATCTATATTTCCAGACGTTTTTCGTCGGCGTCCTCCGCTCCGTGCGTTCCGCTCGCCTCTGCGGGTTTGCGCTGCTTTTAGACAGAAAAGCAAATACCAGGCAGAGATCGTCTCTTGCTCTCGCGATGACTCACTGTGCATAACAAAACACTTCCGGTCGGAACGAGGGGCGTGTGGAAAATTTGCACGCGCTCACTGTTTCACCTCTAAGGTAACTTCAGAGGACCTGAGATTAAATGTGCATCATCGTCTGATTGAGGGTTTGAGGGGCCCAGGTGTGAGGCTTTCGCGTTCTTCTATTTTCACTCCCTAAAAACCCCCAATAGTTTTTTTCTGTTTTCTTCCTTTTTCTTCTTATCTAGCATTATTTGCATCCTGTGTACCTGAATGACCTGCAAGTTAGAACATGTTTGTAGTATGAAGGATTCATTAATAAGAGCAATGTTATGCATGCAATTGAACTGAATTTCCCGGAGGAACCCACCCGATGGATTAATAAAGTTTTATCCAATCCAATCTAATCCAGTCAGTGGCGGTCCTAGCCTGTTTGGCGCCCTGGGCGAACACTCCTTCTGTGCTCTATTTAGAAGCAGCCGCCCCCCTCCCCTTTCGACGGGTTGTGTGAGACTTCAAATCATCAAGCTGTAAACTGTAAATTTTAAATTGTTATTGATCCCTTTACCCCGAGTCCTAAAGTGTATATTTATTTTCTTACTCTTCTTATGTTTATTGTTTGTTTACTTGCACTGCTGTAACTGGAGCCTCGTCGTCTCCTCTCTATATATACTGGACTGTATGTAGCGGAGATGCCAATAAAGTTTACTTTGACTTCAGCAGCGAGCAGGCGCACCGAGGGCTCTCGCGCTCACTTTTCGCGTATAGAATTTCGAAAAAACATCGGTGCAAATTATAAGTCTGTATCATGATGTCTGCTGTTTTCGTGTTTGTTGGTTTGTTTTTATTTTGTTTTATTTTGCGAGTTGGTTATTAGATGCTGCTCCAGCCGGTCAGAGAATCCCCCGCTGCCCCGCCCTCTCCTCCCTGTGCCGCAAGCAGCAGGCGCACCTCGCAAACGAGGGCGCCCTTGCTCCCAGCAAATGGGCGATAGAAAACCGATCAGTGCCTATGCCATCCCCAGTATGCGCTGGCATGACGTCGGGGCAGCATGAGTACGAGCATTTTTTTAAAAAAAAAATTTTTTGCCGATGCCCGTGATGCCGCCCCCACCACGATGCCACCCCGGGTAACCGCCCGTGTCGCCCGTATCAAAAACCGCTACTGAATCCAGTACTAGGAAGTGTATTATCACCCTCTCTGTACACTGTTTTTGTATATAGTAAATACTATGATTGCTCCATTCCTTGCTTTAATTCTATTTTCCTTTTTTTAGTTGCTTTGTCTGTATCTTGTAAAAAGTGTAACTTGACCTGGAGGGCTCTGTGCAATAATTCCAGCGTGCATGGACCGTTGGTCCTGTGCGCAAATTGCAAATAAAAACCTTCAGTCTTGAAATACAGTTACCTGGTCCTGAGGGCTCAGCTGGGAGCGTTTTCCCTTAATTTACTGATTGTATATGGAACGAAACATTCAGGTTCAAAAGTATTATGGACAAATAAATGAGAGCCTCCGGGCAACAGCTGTTGTGATTTGGCTTATCTTAATGAACTATGACATAAATCATCACGCAGCAGCTCGTTATGACTACAAATAACTCTTTTCCTTTGGTATTTTCGGAAGCAAAGGAAACACATGTTGTAAAATCTCATTTTAATTGTTCCAGTCTCAATGATTCAGCAAAATAAAAAATAAAGAAAGTATAAATGCTGAGCTTCAACATTGCAAATAATAATAATAATATACTTATATGAGGTATATGTTATACTGATTCAAATGCTAATTTAGAACAATAAATAAAATGTTATTAATTCAAAACATGGTATTTGATGATATAAATATATATTTGGGCTTCCTGTTGGTTCTAAAAGCTGAGCCACATATTTTCTTTTTCTATCTTTACAAAAACACATAAATACACGATCCTCCGAGTCAGCATCATATCTGAGGTTTTTTATACATCTGGAAAGTTGATTTAAAAATAATTTATAAACTTACTTTATATTTTTAGCCACTGGCATTCTGGGGCTTAAACAAAAATAACTGCATAGAAAGTCAGTGATGTAGTCTAAGAGCTGTTTTTGGCGGCAGAGTGAGACCTCCTCCTCTTTTCACTCCTCTCTGAGTCCAATCTCTACTGCTCAAAAACCCGCAGGCTTTTATTTTGAAACGCAATCAGGAGAGGGCACTAGCTCCCTCTGGTGGCTCCAAACTGAACAGCATTATCATCGCTCAACAAGAACGACGATCGTTATCATGATGACGATGATCTGATGATGAGGATGAAGATGGTGATGATGACGATGATGTGTGGGTGTGACAGTCATGTTTTTCGGTTGGAGTTACAGAAATCTGATGACAGATAAAAATGAAAGAGGAAGTTCATAAAGGTCAAACAGGAATACTCCTCTTCTCAGTACAATGACTCATTTTCTCATTTTTTATTTCGTTTTTGGTTCAAATATTCTTAAAGCTGCAGATATGAAAAATAGAGATTTTTAGGGGATAAAAATCAGATATTAAATAAGGAACCACATTTTTATTTTGTTCCTCTGAATATTTGCTGCCTCCAAACCATCAACGTGTCTTTTAGACCCCATTCCTACAAAACTGCTCAAAGAAGTCCTGCCATTAATTAATGCTTCAATCTTAAATATGATCAACCTATCTCTAATAATTGGCTATGTATCACAGGCCTTCAAGCTGGCTGTAGTTAAACCTTTACTTAAAAAGCATCTTAGACCCAGCAGTCTTAGCTAATTATAGGCCAATCTCCAACCTTCCTTTCATATCAAACATCCTTGAAAGAGTAGTTGTCAAACAGCTAACAGATCATCTGCAGAGGAATGGCTTATTTGAAGAGTTTCAGTCAGGTTTCAGAGCTCATCACAGCACAGAAACAGCTTTAGTGAAGGTTACAAATGATCTTCTTATGGCCTCTGACAGTGGACTCATCTCTGTGCTTGTCCTGCTAGACCTCAGTGCTGCGTTCGATACTGTCGACCATAATATCCTATTAGAGCGATTAGAACATGCTGTAGGTATTACAGGTACTGCACTGCAGTGGTTTGTATCATATCTATCTAATAGACTCCAATTTGTACATGTAAATGGAGAGTCCTCTTCACATTTCAAGTTCACATTCCATTTGCGCAACATCTCTAAAATTAGAAATATCCTGTCTCAGAGTGACGCTGAAAAACTAGTTCATGCATTTATTACTTCCAGGCTGGACTACTGTAATTCATTATTATCGGGAAGTCCCAAAAACTCCCCTAAAAGCCTTCAGTTAACCCAAAATGCAAGCCCTCATAGTAAGTACCATCTCACCCTATTAGAGCACTTCGCTCTCACACTGCAGGCTTACTTGTTGTTCCTAGAGAACACAGATTGACAGACCACATGACTTTCGCGCATTGCATTCTGGGTACCCGTGGCAACAAAATCAAAACACTGCATCAAGCGGTAGCATTTCCAGCACCGGTAATCATTAATTCTGCAGTTTTAATCCCTACTTGCATTTTATTTGCCCCAAAAACAGTTGTGTACAAAACAACAGAGAACACGGCAGGTCCGTACAAAGACAGACGTGACGAAAAGGCAAAAAAAAGGACGAGGAAAAAATCAAAGGAGTGAAAGGGTCAGACCTGTACGAGCATACAGAGCAGAGTAAGGACGTTAGCGTGCTGCCCAACTTTCATCACACACATATTTATTATTATATGGTCCTAAGTGTGAGCGCAGACACTCACAAGCTGTTTATTAACTTCAGACCTGCAACAAGCCCAGGTCCAGTTTACTTTGGTGATTTGGACTATTCCATTTCACAGCTGTTGTTACATTTTTTTTCCTTTATCTCCTGTACAGGCCAACGCATCTATTTGTCGTTTCAGGTTGTGGTATTACACAACATTTTCAGATCTAATAGAAATAACATGAGTGCTTCGTAATTCATTCAATTTATTGTCTTTATTTATAACTGGCATTATTGTTTCATTCTATTATAGAATCTTACAAGAAAGAGGCAAAATCGTAAAAATCCATCATTCTTTATTAGCTGCTTCGGTGAAAAACAACAATGCAAAACAACATACTGGAAAACAGTTATTCATCACTTGATTGCTTCAATACAACCCTTGGGCACATATATGTGGGACGTTTCGTGGCTGTTTTGATGTCGCTCTCTCTCTTAACCGATCAAATCTGGCTGTGGTAGCAGCTTTAAACTCGGTCTGACCCAGGTTGATAGAGGTTCCCAGTCTGCATCGCATTCCAGCATTTTGTGGGCTGGTTTTCCTACAAAACACAACAAACATTAGCCCACAAAGCCACAGTGAACAAAGCAGCATAGCGCAACGAATTCAATTCAAATCAATATAAGACTTTTTTGTAACCTACATCAACAATTATGTTATGATAAATTACGTAATAACTACAACAAAAGACTTACCTTTGTGGAAATGCTTGGAGCAGACTAACATGTGAGCTGGAGTGTTCTGAGACGTTATATTTGGTCTTCGAATGGTTGCAATCCAGGCCATCCGTCGGCTCTTTGTTACTTCGGAAACACGGCTTGAACAATTTCTCTTCCACGACGTAATCCGATAAAAAATGATTTATTTACCAGTCGGCTTCCCGTGGCTGTCATGCGACCGGCTATTGCAGTTAACAATACAACAGCTTCTTGCCATTTTGTGTTTGTTTTTATCGCTGTGTGACTGTTTTCATGTGAAAGCCTGCGTGCGCTAGTATGGCTTGCCACTCGTTCCCACAATCCTTTGCGGTTTTACCCCTGAATGACGTCACATTTTCAATCTCTATTTAAAAGTAGAATGGGAGGCAGAGCCTTCAGTTTTCAGGCCCCTCTTCTGTGGAACCAGCTTCCAGTTTGGATTCAGGAGACAGAGACTATCTCTACTTTCAAGATTAGGCTTCAAACTTTCCTTTTTGCTAAAGCATATAGTTAGGGCTGGACCAGGTGACCCTGAATCCTCCCTTAGTTATGCTGCAATAGACGTAGGCTGCCGGGGATTCCCATGATGCATTGAATTTTTCCCTTCCAGTCACCTTTCTCACTCACTATGTGTTGATAGACCTCTCTGCATCGAATCATATCTGTTATTAATCTCTGTCTCTTCCACAGCATGTCTTTATCCTGTCTTCCTTCTCTCACCCCAACCAATCACAGCAGATGGCCCCGCCCCTCCCTGAGCCTGGTTCTGCTGGAGGTTTCTTCCTGTTAAAAGGGAGTTTTTCCTTCCCACTGTCGCCAAAGTGCTTGCTCATAGGGGGTCATATGATTGTTGGGTTTTTCTCTGTATTTATTATTGTGCGATCTACTGTACAATATAAAGCACCTTGAGGCGACTGTTGTTGTGATTTGGCGCTGTATAAATAAAACTGAATTGAATTGAACTCCTAGTTTATTCTCAAAATGTAGAAACATTCTGTAACACCTGCCAGATTTCATGTGTTTTAATTTATTATTTCAGTTTTAGCTTAAAAGTTTTGATTTTTGATTGCACATTCAGGAGCTCAACATATTTTTATTTCCTCGCTTCTTAAACAAATCTTCATATCAGAAAAAATAAATCAGTTAGACGTTTCCAGAAGATGCTTCCAGGTGTTTGAAGTGCTCAGTTTATTCAACCTGCAACACAAAAACTCTTCAAATGTTCAAAACCTCTTAAACAAAAAGTAACGCCGAGTTCTTCACTCAGAGTATGACATCATTACTTACAAACACTCAAAAATAATGGTGAACAGTCGCGTTAGCTTCTCTTTTTTTCACAAACTGATGCTGACATGCCGCATGCACACATTCATCCTCAGAAAAACACACAAACTGTATAAAAGTACAATTCAGAGTAAAAACTGTACACCGGCACACAAAATGGTCAGTGTGCCGGTCAGACCGAGCAGAGGTGGATTTCAGCAAAGGCACGGTTCTCCACAGGGAGACGAACACTTTCATTTAAATCACAGAATAAAATTAAAGTTTAAATCAAAGAACCAGAGACTCCGTTCACACTGCTCAACAACCAAAGTTTACAAACTGCGTTCAACCCAAAAGCTTACTTATTTGCAGTTCCTCTACTGGTCACTAGGTGTAGTACTTTACGTATTAGTTCCAAAAAAATTCTCCTCTTGTTCTTTTGCAAAACATTTCACAATTCCGAAAGTTTCTGTTTGCTTAGTTGCAGTTACTCTAGCGGCCACCTGAGGCTGCTATAACACCCCAAGTGTGTTCAGATGCTTTTCATTCTTTTATGTACCTACAGTAAAACTGGAGTTTTTTTTTTTTTTTTTTTAAAGAATCATCTTATATTGTTATCGGGGTTAATTACAGTTCCTCTCATGGCCACTAGATGCTCCCAAAACTATTTGTCGTGAAAGAATGCAAAAATAGAATTACATTAAAAAACTAAAACAACCCCCCCCCCATTATAGTCATTTTAAAAAAAAAAAAATCATCTCTTAGAAACTTATCACAAAGTCTTTTCTGTTTATAGAATTATTTAATATAACGAAAGTTTCCATTTGCTCAATTGCATTTCCTATAATCACCACCAGAGGCCACTAAAACACCACAGCAGTATTAAATGGTTTTGGGAAATCAAGAAAGTCAGATGAATTTAATTATTTTATATACTTTAGTATTCAGTTTGCAACAGTCACAATGGTGTGGTGTCTCTTTAATGTAACATATGTCAAGGGGTTATGAGGTCATTAGTGTGCGCCACTGCCCTCTCTGTGATTTATGGGAACAACGTGCTTGCACGCTAGTACGGGTTGTATGAACACTGTGTGTCATGTTTGATAAGCAGCAGCCGTTCAACCGGGTCTTGTATGGTTGATGGAGAGAATGTGCATTAAAGGATACGCTGTGGATTTCCCAGGACCAGTGTGATCGTGTATTCTTCCTACTATCCTGCTAAGGTTTCTACCGCCTCCTCACTGAACACAACCCAACATTACAACAGAGTGTAACTCAACAAAGGACTGGAATTTAATTACATTGTGGTTTGTTCTGTTGTTGGCCACTAGGTGGTGCTAAAACATGCTGCCTTCAATGACAAAAGCGGAACAAAGTAAAAAAATAAAACTTAGATTTTTTAAATTAAAAAAAAAAAAATCTTTTTAAACATTTTTTAAAGAAAATCCGGCTTTCAGAAACACAATGCTTCTTCTGTTTACAGTTTTTTAATACACCAAGAGTTTCTGTTTGCTTAGCTGCACTTCTTCTAGTGGCCACAGGAGGACACTAAAACAGGGTGACTGGTTATTGGAACGTGAACCATGGCGTAAGTTTTTAAAATGTAAAAAAGTCTTTATGTGCTTAATGATTAAGTCTTAGCAGAGAACAAGTCAAATTAAAGATCTGAATTAAGTTGTGGTTTGCTGATGTTCCTTTAATGGCCAAGAGAGGCTCCTAAAAAACTGCACTGTCTTTGTATTAAAAACGTATGAAAATTAACAAAGAAATGCTTTAAAAAACTTTCACTGAAGTCCATTTCCCCAGCTGTAATGATCCAAATACATATAAGATTATTCTGTGTTTTAAAAACATGAGAGCAGCCACATGTTTGATTTCACAAAAAAAAGAAAGAAAATCCAAAGTGTAATCTTTTTCAGATTTGGGAGGATTCACAGTCTGCAGTGTGGGCGGAGCCATTGTGTTGTTAACAGTCAGACTAAGGTTATCACATTTACAGTGTAGTTAAAAAAACACACAATAAATCATCATGAAATCAGTACTCAAACTTAACCACGTGATGCCAAACGCTCTGAAACAAACATGAATCGAATAACTAATCATTTCCACGCAGCAGTGACGATATACTAGTGTCTCAATAAAGATCACACTGTCGAATAAATATGAAATTCAAGGTTATTTCTCCCCCTGAAGCACGTGAAGTCGAAGAGCTGCCTCGCCTGAGCAGGTTCACCTGAACAAACAAGTCCAAATGCACCTTAGTGCAGCGTGAGAGCAGAAACACACCTGCACTTGGAGCCAAACAGCTTCTGTGGGCAGTTTAACGTTTCCAATTTATCTAGACTCTGTCACTCACACAGTATCTCTGTGCATTTAGACGTGGTTTTCACATTTAAAACATCTGGAGGTTCACCTGCTGAGGCGGGGCCACAGAAACGTGTCACCTGTCGTGTGTTCACGCCCCCAGAGTCGGAGTGGTGACGACAGGTTTCAATGCCAGAAACACTTTTCAGTCTTTTTTAATCTCCAGTTTGCTGCTGTTTTTCAGCTTCTCTGCAGTCTATTGTTTCACTTCATATTGCCTCATAAAAACTTTAATATAATTTTATTTTAGTCTAAAAGTGAAATAAAAATATTAAAGTAGCATTCAAACAGTCAACAGAGGCACATTACCAAGAAGAGTCCAAAAAATGGTGAGAACAATATCAGCTGTACGGAGTCCAGAGAGTGCCACTAAAAAAGGAAGCAATTTTTTAAAAAAAATGTTGAATTACAATAAAGTTGTAATTTCATTCATATGAAATAATTCATAAGTTAACTTGAAATTTCATTTGAAACTCTACAAACCAAGCAAAAAAAAAGTACTAATAAAACTTTATAATAATTTTTATTTCTAACATTTTTTTCTCGTAAGAAAATTTTTTTTTTTTCATAAAAATAATAACTTTATCAAAATAATTTAAAAAACTCTCTTAACCCTCTTAACCCTAAATATCCAACTACTTTAACCCTATGTTTAAGAGAAAAATAAACATACTTCAAACACTCTGTTTTTTATATTTATTAGAAAGAATTTTTTCCTCCTGACTATAAAAATTTGGTAGAAGACTAATTCTGAAAACCAGAAAATTAATTAAATTAATAAAGAAAAAAAATCTGAAGAATACTTGTACTGTCATAATATTATTATTTAGACTTACTTAAATATCTATTTAATCCTTGTTGCATAGTTTAGCCAGTTTAATATTTTTGTTGTTATACGTTTGATAATTATTATTAAACACTAAAAAATATAATATTTAATTTGGCACCTTGCAGACTCCATACAGTCACCTGTATTTCTGCAGCTCAGCAGTCACACAGACACACACACACTCTTTCTGGTAGAAAAATAAACCACAGTCCGTGATGCGACGGGTCGGATGGATCTGAAGCAGAATCATCAGGCAGCAGAAATTTGAAATTTGCACAAAAAAAAGAAAAGAAAAAAAACTGGAGCGTGATGAGGCGTGATCCGGCAGGTTTACACGTTGATGGCGTGAGCGTGCTTCTTGCACAGAGGTTTATCTTTCTTTGAGTAGAAGGGCTGACCCTCGAGGTTCACGTGGCAGACCTGCAGACGAGAAAACCGGGGTGAAAAACTTCAAACTGACCTCTGCTCCCCTGCATCGGAAGATTTAAATGACAGGACCCCCCTCAGCCCCAGCTGCTCGTGGTCCTTACCGCACACACGAAGCAGGTATCGTGCCAGGTGTGACCCAGAGCCTCGATGAACTTATCGCCAGCTTCCACTGGGAAGTCGCAGCCATGACACTTAGTGCTGAAGAGCGCGATGTAATCTGAGCGACACAGAGACAGGAAGTGTTGAAGATGGCAGCTGTGAGTCCAAAAACAGTGAATCATACGAAGTAAGTAATCCCTGTTAATCTGTTTCACACACTTTGTTCTACTCTTGGATCTTTTTGATGTCACACAGAGCACACAGAAGCTCCACCCACTTGTTGTTTGTGGGGGCAGAGCCAATCAAAAGAAAGAGGAGCTAAAATTGAGGGGCTGCACTGAGGCTCTGATTGGCTGTTCCTTCTCTGAGCGTGATGCATGTGACAGTTTTTTGCGTCTGCCTGATGTCTGTGCAGCTTTTCCCGCAGCTGTGATGATGGCGTCGTATTGGCGTACCTTTCTCGCAGTACGGCTCTCCGTCCTCCATGTGGAAGAGGCTGTTTCCGAAGGCTTTCCCACAGGCTGCGCACACAAAGCAGGTGGTGTGCCATGTCTGCCGTAAGGCGTGCATCACTTCCTGCGACATACAGTGTGACAACATTTAATAAGGTCTAATCAGCCTCTAGTTTCACATACGGGTGGCATTTCAGTGCAAAACTTATGGTTTTATAACATTAAATAAAGGAAAATAAAATCAGAAATGGTGTCTGAAAATTTCACAGCGGTTATGCCACACAATCTCACCCCCATGATCTTGGTGTTGCAGCGAGCGCAGGTTGGGGCGAAAAACTCCTCGTAGCAGTTCTCACAGTACACGTTGTTCTGTTCCTCCACGAAGCTGACGTCGGCCAGAGACATGTGGCAGTAGTGACAGTTAAACTCCTCGGGGTGCCAGGACCGGCCAAGGGCCACCAGGAAGGGACCCCTGCAACAACAGCAGCATCATTTTAAGTAATCTGATTTTAATTTGTCATTAAAGTGACATAGTTTCATTAACGTCGCTCGTTTTAACCCATAGGAGGAACCTCAGGAGCAAAATAATAAAGCACCAAAAGCTGCAGTTCCTCTGATCTCCACTTGAGGCTCCAGAAGTGTGTCAGTGCGTTACCTGATGACGCTGTTGCAGGCCCCGCACAGAGGCGTGCGACTGCTGGCTGCAAACCTCTCCGCTCTTTGGGCCACGCCTCTGGCCACAGGTGGAAAGGGGGCGGGGCTAGAGGTCATGGGGCCAGGGCTGGGGGTGATGGGGGCGGGGCTGGGAGCTGCATGCCCAGCAGGGGAGGGGTTAGGGATGTACGCTGGTGGGGGAGGGGCGGCCTGGGGCAGTGGCTGCACCTTGATGGTGCTGGAGGTGGTCTTGCCGGGGTCGAACTTATCAGCGAAGTTTGAGTCGGTCACCCACGGGGGTCTGTTGGAGGATGCGGGAGCAGCCAGAAGCGGGGCCGGGGCGGTGGCTGGAGGGCGGGGCTGCGGTGGGACTGCAGCTGGAGCCATAGGTGGTGCTGTGGGTGGAAGAAGTATAAATATGTAAATGTATATAAATATTATATGTGCAAGTTAATATAAACAAAACAGAAACTCACCTGGCTGTGAAGGGTAGATGCAGGCAGTACTGACCACCTTAGGGGGGGCGGAGCCAACAGGGATCTGAATTGAGCTCTGTTGAGTGGATGGAGCCTGCTGTGTGGGTGGTTGTTGGTACTGCTGTGGCATTGATTGATACTGTTGTGGGGGCAGAGCTTGTGGAGCTTGCTGCATAGGTGCGTGTTGGTATTGCTGTGGCATTGGTTGGTACTGTTGTGGGGGTGGAACTTGTGGCGCGTGCTGCATGGTAGGAGGTGCACCGTACTGGCTGCAGAGGGAAAGAAATGTCATTATTATCTATTTAGAATCATTTCCAAATGGTTCAGTCATCAGGTTCAGTTTTGTACTTGGGGGCTTGTCCGGGATTTTTGGTCATAGTGAGCCTCAAGTAGTTAGCCTCAGTAGTAGTTATGGAATTAACTACTTAAAGTTTTTTTGAGTACAACCTGAACTAAGCTAAGCATGTTTCAAACCACAAGCTAAGTTAGTCATCAACACGGACTCAAATTGTAATCTCATCAATAGGTGTAAAGATCCTGAAAGATGAGTTTTTCACTGTTGTGTCTGACTTTTATTCTGTAACACTGTGTTAGTAAGAATTTAATGCTTTCTTCTAGCAGTTTCGATCTAATATATGTCGAATTTACTAGATTTACTTGGATAAATATTCCAACATTGAATGAAGTTTTAGCTGATATTATTGATGTCTTTGACATACTTACATGTTCATGCATTTCATTAGCTATATCAGATATTTAAGATAAAGATAATGTTTTGTCATTGTCATATGCACAGTAGAGCCGGGTACATAGGAAATCTTCTGCAGAGCTTAGAGTCAAATAAATACAATATACATGTAGTATTTATTTTATTTAGTCATTTATCCATGTGATTAGAGTGAATTAGCTAACTATTTCATCAGTGGAGCTATTAATTTGAACTGCATTTCAACAATCAATTTAATTTCTAGCTAGCTTTTCTAGAGCACATTTAACTATTTTCACTTTTTTTAAATATATATTTACGAATTTTCAGCTAAAAAATGACCCATAACTTTGAACTCTTTGAGCAGTTTTGTTGATGTGAGCGTTAACCATGTGCTTTTCAGGTTTAGGTAATTGTTTCTGCTGGTTTTGAATCTTTCTCTCTAAACTGTTTAGCTAACCTTTTTTCTATTTTTTTGTGAATATGGCGGTTAGGGTTAGTCTAGGCTTCCAAGCATCCCCTGAGGTGCAGATACTCACTGTTTTTAAACAGAAACCTCTACAGACCACATTCAGGTTTGGTTTGCATCCTGGACTGAGTCAAAAATGCTCTTAAACTTGTTCTAACTGTGAATCATCATCTGAATATAGATAAGTTTCAGTAAACAGTGATTACATCCAGGCTGCTGCACTGTTTTATGAATCAAAAATTTAATTTGTGAGACAAAAAGTGGGCTTTGGAGTGATTTGAATGTTTATGATGTTTTTACACTCTCTGAATGTGTCGATATAATATTGTCACAGATATCCTAGAAGAATATAGAAACTTGCATCAACAGCTTGTTTCAGACAGAGAATAAAATGCTGAGCAGGACAGAAGCACAAAGGGCCCTCTTTAAAGAAGCGTTGACAGATTTTGGGGTGTAAACCTGCAGTTTTTCTTTCTGGGGGTTTCAGGTGGGTATCAGTCTCAGGTCTGGGTGTTTAGCATCAGCTTAGCTGTGTCAGACTTACCTGATGTTGAAGCTAAAATATGTAAACAAGGTTAGTGTTAGTTAGAGGCTTCAAACCAAAACTGAATTCAGCTTCATTAACAAACAGTAACTAAAGCTTTAACATCCCTCCTTCAGAGGGCGTTAGCAGAGACTCAGCCTGTTATTCAGGTGATGAAATGATGGTGAGGTTACTGACTGTTACTCAGGTGCTACATGATCCTGACAGAACTGCTGGGGTTATGGGTTCAAACACCACCCGTGCCAAAGACCCTGTCAATCCACTTGTGTGCCGCCAGGAGTTTTAGCTGAAGAAGCCTCCGTTTAAAAGCAGCTGCTGTGTTACTGAGTGCTGTGAAGCCCACGGCCGCAAGCGCACCTGCCAGCAGGGGTTTGTACCTGGTGACTGCAGCTCTGTGCTGGAGGCCAAAACCAGCGGCAGGCTGTCGCTTCAGGCTGCAGGTGTAGAGACAACAGCAGCAGAGGTCACCTGTTTGTTACCTGTTAGCACATGAGCATCCAAGCTGAGACCCTACGTCCCCATCCTGACCCCCGCTCTCTCCCCCCTGATGTTACTCAGGTGCTACTCGGATGGACCATCAACCTTTTTCTTTCTGTCTAACAAATAATCAATAATCAAATCAGGACCCAAAGACCCATAAATAAGAAACTCCATCGCCTTCACCAGACCAACAACGCCACAGACAGAAGATCCTGCAGGAAACTGCGAGACAGCTTAAAGACAGCTGACAGGATGACGTCATCTCACTGCTTTGGTCTCAAAAACATTGGATCAGATGTCAAAAAGGTTTTTTTCTATTCTCCGGTTCTGCAAAAACATTTGTACAAAGCACAGAGATCAAACCAGAGGAAACTCTGACACGATCACTCAGATGTGGTTCCTGAAAGACGGTAACGGCTGTGAAGCGTGACAACTATGTGGATTTAGTTCAGTGTAACTCCAGCATAAGAAGAAGATACAAAAAGCTGGAAAACAAGCAGATGAAACCCACATGTCAGACTCTCCCTTTAGCACGTGAATGCAACACGGAAACTCTGGTAGCATATATCCTTAAAAACTCACATCAACACACACCAAAGCTATGGAGAGCCAATACGGTGATCATTATTTCCTGCTGAGCAAACAAACCATTTGTCCAGGTTTTTATTTTATTTTGCTGAACTCTATTTCATTCCCCGTGTCCCCTCGTGTGCTGATGTCATGGCTGATCTGAGCTCTTAACACATTTTCTTCCTCCTTGCACTCTTTGCAACCTTGTCACTGTGTTAGTCTCTTATTTTCATCGATGAAGCTGTTTAATCTGCACAGACCTGCATGAAAAGAAGTCAGCGTAAGCCCAGGTGGATTTAAACACTCTGATTATCTCAGTTTTCTGCTGTAGAACCAACTACTTTTCTACAAAGCCACACTCATCAAACTTGGCCTAAACGCAGAGGAACTAAAACAGCTTGTTTCAGACGAAGGATGAACTGTGACTCATGCAAAGCTGGAGAGCTGCTATTTAACAGATCAGCTGTCCTTTAAAGGAACAGACAGACATTGTAGGACATAAAGTTTTATTCTGAGAGTGTTTCCTGCACACGATAGATAAGGATTATTTTGATTTGTGAATCATGCAAAGCTACTTCAGAAAGGCTTTAAAAAAACCTCATTTATTTGCTTCTACTCAGTTTTTCTTTCCATGTATTGAGGAATAAGACTAAGGATTTTATATTTAGCCAACCAACATGTTTGTTAGTGATTCTACATTAGAGGTGTACGGACACCAGCTCCTTGTTTCAGGCTGAGGACTTTGCTGCACAAAGTCATTATGATAAATAAGAAATAGTTAAAACTTGTCCCAGAATAAGAACACAGATCCTGAGATAAGCAGAATAAATCACCTTTAACTGACAGATTTTTACCTTTCCCAGCTCTCAAATGATCAGGATCATGAAGCTGGATTTTGCAGTAAAAACATTTCTTTCTGTGTCTTTGCTTCTCTACTTTGAGGCTTCCAGCTCAGCCCTGTGAGTCTAATCCAGCTGCTTCCTCCTCGATGACTTACAGCTAAAGAGGAAAAAGCACACAGTCTCTTTATTGGCGGATAAAAGCTTGACCTCTGCTCCTATTGATTCACGGTGACTCATTGGACGGCGTATGGACTCTGACGAGGGACAGAGGGGAGCCGGAGCTTTGAAGGGGAGGAGGTTGTATTTCAGTCCAAACGGGGGGGAGGAAGCAGAGATCGATGGTGCGTAATGGAGGGTTGATTAAATAAGTTCACAGAGAATAGAAAGCTTCATCCATCAGAGCTGGGACGGGCTGGGTGGGTGGGGGCGGGGTTAAAAGGTTTGCTCATCCTCTCGGAGACTCGGCTGTGATGAGATTTCAGACGAGCCGCTGGGGAAACAGGAAGTCATGGAAAACAGACTGAGGGCAGCGACACCTTCAGAGGTCGTCAGCGGACGTTCGGCCCAGCCCTCACCTGCAGCTCACCACACCTGGCTTTGTCTGACAGCATGGACTCTTAGACCGTCCTCGACCATGTAAAGCCCCATTTAGGACTTCTGAGCCACGCAAGATTTAAGGATTTAAGGTGGCGTAACTTAGACATGTGTCTGCCATCTGAGGCACCTGATCCCTGAAACCAACATTAGACCCAAAACTCTTAAACACAGACACTTATTTGCACATGCTAACTCACAGCAGCCTGTTTAAACTGGGAAAGCTCCAAACCTGACAGTCTCAGCTGTTCATGTTTCTGCAGGTGAAATGTGGAGATTTTAACTGCGAGCTGTGAGCTTCACCGCCTGTTGATAACCTGATGTCTGCAGAGTCCGGCAGAGTGTCGAGTAGCTGCAGGCTAATCAGCAAAACACAGTCAAGTAAAAAAATCTATTTATTTAAATTCTACGACGCACAGACGATCTGTTTTTATTCTTATTGTTTTTTTATTTTTAGAAATCACAAATGTAGGAATTCACAGTGTGAAGGAAATACTTTAGTTTGACTATATGTTGTCACACAGGCTGAGAATAAAAAGTCTGCTTTGTCATGTTTGCGGCTTTTGCTCGACTTTCAGTTTCTTCTGCATTAGCTACACGTGACAATAAAGAGCTGGAGGATGACTCTCCTCTGCACACTCGTTCTCTCTCTTTAACCAATCAACACCAGTTACCAGTAATCAATAAAGAAAGGACCAAAGGGGCGGGGAGGGGAGTCCCTCGTGGTCCCCTGGCAGTAATCGAAACCTTTCAGCACATCTGAGGACTCTTTGGTGTCTGCTCACTTTGATTAGTTCATGCAGTTGAATCAGTCTGGACGGCGAGGTTTGCTTTAACATGTTAGAACCCTGCGACCCGCACTGATTACCTGAAAGCGGTGCACCACCAATTTTTTAAATGATGTTTCATCTGAGCAAACACACACACACATTCTCGTTTTGATATCTTAGTGAGGACATCTATTTGACAGAATCCCTAGCTGCTTACCTCAACCATCAAAAATGAACCCCAGCCATAACCAAACTGTAACCGTGACACTAAACCCACACTTGGAGCCTCAAAAATGCCTTCAAACCTGTGAGGACGAACACTGTCCCCACAAGAATGTCTAAACAGGTACACACACACACACACACACACACACACACACACACACACACACACA
>CAKLIZ010000737.1:57777-77313 GCA_922035795.1 Oreochromis mossambicus | reverse complement strand
ACACACACACACACACACACACACACACACACACACACACACACACAGAGTCCTGTGTCCCCTCCTGCTGGTCACATGAGCTCATTACATGTGAGCAGATTCAAAATGAAGCTGAGGTTGGTGTGAGCTGAACACGCAGCTCTCGTTGGTTCGTCAGAGGCAGCTCACCTGTGTCCTGTTTGTGATGTCGTGCTTTGGTTTAAGGGATTTTTCTTAACCTGCTATATTTTCTATATTTTGCACATCTTTTGTGTGACGAGAACAGCTCACCTGTAGGCTTCCGACACCAACCAATCACATCACGTTTACGTATATACACACAGAGCCTCAAACAGAGACTGCCTTTAAGCGTGTGCAGGTGTTTTTATGGGCGGGGCAGATGAGGTCGGGGGTGGCAGAGCAGAGACTACAGGTGAGGGGGTCAGCAGCTGACTACTGGAGCTCTGCTGCCTACCTGCTCCTCTTCACAGCCGCCGCCTCCTCTTCAGTGAGCGCTGTAACAGAAACAGAGGAAAGGGGGCGACACTGAGCACCTGATGATCAGATCTAACTTTAAAAACATTCCCACAGGTAATCATTTACTCTAATTACACACCTTTGTTTCTATGGAAACATACATGAGTCTGTTCTTGCTTTTATTTGCTCCCCGATCTTGTTTTAAATAAGTGAGGACAATACGAGGAGGAGGAGGAGGAGGAGGAAGAGGACACTTACAGGACTCGGTGCCAGTCATGTGGGCCAGGACCCGAAAGGACTTGGACTGCACGTTGGTGCTGCGGCTGCTCCATTCACTCAGCGCTGGGTCCTTCTCTGTGCTCTGGACGGCCTGATAGACTGGCGAGGCGCTGTCCACGAGGCGGTCCATGACTGGGACAGAACTGGAACCACAGACAGGGGGCGCCACATCGCCCACGACCAAAGCGAGTGAAAAATAAAGAGACAGTGAAGCTCGAGCTGTGGGCCCAGCAGTGAACGGAAACAAGTTTTCCCTGCCCAAAGTTAACGTTTTGACATCCTTCTCAGTCTGGAATTAAATATCTAATATTTCAAAGGTCACACAAACAAAACGTTACTGAAGGCGTTCGATGGAGCCAAGAGGAAGCTGGACTCACATGTCTGAGGTCTTTTTGTTAGAAAAAGGAACAAACGGAGATAAAACGGAGAAAGAGGCTCAGAACATTCAGCTTTGAGTCTCCTTGCTTTTGTTAATCTCACGTGTTTAAATTGTGCATCTTTGTGACTTTTTTCCATCTGTTTTTCTGTCTCTTTTTTTTTGTCCAGCCCACACAGACCTGAACCTTTCTGCTCATTTCTACTTCCTTATTTATGTTCTTTGTCTTGTCCTGGACCTCGGAGCAGCTCATCCTGTTTGAAACGAGCTGTTCTGCCTGTAGGACAGCTTGCTTCTGATTGGCTCTCTCTTATAAACAGAAACCTCGGCAGGGTTTTTGCAGCTTTGGTCATTTTTCTGAACATCCACCAGTTTGTGCTGTAAAGTCAGTTTCTTCTCTTTCAGGCTGTTTTTAGTCTTTTAATTTTTGTGTGGCTGTTCTGGTCTATTTGTGGTTACAGATACTAACATTAAAAACTATTAACGACACCATTGTGTTGTTTTCCATCTTTCTGAGGTTTTTTTTAGTAGTTTGAAATCTTTTGTTGTCCTTTAAGCCCCCTCGACCTGCTGTGCACCTTTTGTTTGGCTCCGCCCTGCAGGACAGGACTGCAGCCTGTGTCGGCTGATTCTGGTGACGCGTGTCATGTTTCTGTCTGATGTTTGATCTTTCAAAGCTTTAACACAACTCAGGGGAACCAAACCTTTTACTGGCTCTCAGTAAAGGACACACGGTGAGGGAGGAGGAGGAGGAAGATATGATACTGGACTGTAATTGGTTTTCCAGAGATGCCCCCCTCTTGTATGGATGAGTGGTTTTATTCAGGCTTACACTTCAATAAGAGCGGCTTTATCGGGGTCTAAAATTAGTGAGGCTGAAATAAAGAATGGGCGTGGAGACCTTTGGAGGGGGACAGTAAACAGTGACAATGCTACATCTCATTACAGAGGAAGAGCAGGCGAGGAAGACACCACCAAAAACACTTCAGCACCACAGCAGTAACATGACTTTATCAACAGTTTCTGACAAATCAGAGTGACTCTGAGCTGGTAATGCATTCGGCAACAAGACGAGAGGTAAACAGGGTCAAACATGATCACGAGCAAAGAAATTGGGATGAACTGCTCAGACAGAGGGAACTTCTCTCTGGGGAACATTTGACTCTGGCTGACTCGAACTGGTCCACCTCATACGGACCGACTCCCACAGCACACCCAAGGTTTCAGCCACACAACACACGACGCACAAAAAAAGGATCCCAGAGTAGCCCGAACCAAAAATTCTGCTTTCTGATATCACTGAAACCTTAGCAGTTCCTCAAAGCCACCACAGAGTCACCCTCTCCCCACATGTGCACAAACAGGCAGCACAATATTCACATAACCAGCACCAAAATCATCACATCAGTGTCACCGATGAGTTGAATGTGAAGCAGGCTGAGACCAAAGAGGACAGACAGAAAGGAAAGGACAGGTGGAGGACACTTCAAATAGAGTAAAGAGGAGAAAAGGGAGGAAGAGGAGGGAAGAGAGAAGAGGCAGCAAAGGGAAAAAGAAAAAAAAAACAACAAATGAAAAGTAATTTCTCATCAAGAAATATTTGTGGGTTGAGTACTCAAAACATCAGCCTGTAAACTGAACGCTGCTGCCTGTAATACATCCGCGGCTCTGTGTTAGAAAACTACAAATATGGATGATCAGTCCTCAGCAGGACCGATAGTAACTGTGGCCAGGTTAGTCATAACCCAGGTGGTGTTGTGGCTTTTGATGTTTTTGATGCTGAAAGTCTAAAAAACTCAGTTTCTAGGAGGCAGGGTTGAGGTGTGCACGTGGGTACAGAAGAGGAAGATGAGGATGTTAGGAGGAAGAATTAGAGATAAAGTAGAGAGAAGGAAGGAGGAAAGGAAGAGGAGGTGGAGAGGGAGGAGGAGGTGGTGTTCATACCCAGCGTCGTGGCCCTTGGTCTGTGTTTGTCCCGCGATGGCGTCCATGATGGAGTCCTGTGAATACATACTGATGGGCGTGTTGTACTGGGCATGGATGATGGTGGCCTTACCACCGGGGCCTTTTACTTCAATGGGCTTGCTGGTGGAGAGGGCGGTCTGCTTCAGCACGCTGGGGTTGAAGCCGGCGCTGTCGGGTTGGGAAGAGGAGGGGAAAAGGTGGGGATACAAAGAAGGCGATGGAGGGACGGAGGTGAGGCGTGTGGGTGAAGGTGATGGGTTTGTCATGCTCACAGCAGATGGACTAGTGAGGCTAAAGTTTTCAGGCTAAAGTTGAATGTTTCCAACAGAATCTCCTCCATTTAAGGTGGAACACCCCCCCCACACACACACACACACACACACCACCACAGCATCACGACAAGAGGAGTTTTACATACTACAAAAAACTCTGACTGGCGTCCCACAGGGATCCGTTCTTGGCCCACTTAACAGACTCAAAAATAATGCTGACTTTATGGGTCACACAAATCTAATTTATATTTAATGGAATCTGTTTTACAGTTTTACAACATAAACTTTTTACACTTAATCAAGTTTACTTAATCAAATGAATTAAAGTCAGCATTCTCCAAAAGTTGATTCTGTTCATCTGGACGTAGCGTTTTGTGGGAGAAACGTTTCGTCACTCATCCAGGTGACTTCTTCAGTCTCAGCTGACTGCAGGTTTCCCCAATCTTATAAACAGTACATTTGCATAATGACTGAAACCAGCCCACTCATGGCCATTGATCAGTGGTCTTTGATCAGTGGGTTTTGGTCAGTGATTGTTAATCAATGGTCATGGTAATTTGCATAATTATGATTAAGGAACTGACCTCACAGCCCATGGTTCCTTCAGTGGGCTGGTTTCAGTCATTATGCAAATGTCCTGTTTATAAGGTTTGGGGAAACCTGCAGTCAGCTGAGACTGAAGAAGTCACTTGGATGAGTGACGAAACGTTTCTCCCACAAAACGCTACGTCCAGATGAACAGATTCAACCTTTGGAGAATGCTGACTTTAATTCATTTGATTAAGTAAACTTGATTAAGTGTAAAAAGTTTATGTTGTAAAACTGTAAAACAGATTCCATTAAATATAAATTAGATTTGTGTGATTGGCATTGATAGGTTCACAGTATTAACTGTTAATACCAAGCAGATCTTCCTTAATAATGTGAACAAAAGAACCTTTGATTTGATTTATTTCATTTGCATTTTATTCAGAGTCTGCTTCACATTCATGAGGGTGAAGAATCTTTTGTTTTAGTGCATTATGCTCTAAATAATAACAACAAATACCAGGAAATATATCTGTTTTTTATGTATATGGGTTTTTTTTAATGCTGAAAGAAATTATTACAGTAAAACCATTTTATAATAATAATAATAATAATAATAAATTCTCCACATGACTGTAAAGTACAACTGTAATGAATTTATTAAACCACCTCTCATGAATCAAGAAAACACAAATATTATTTATAAATAAAAATATATAAAAAAATATCAGATCAATATTTTTTGGGGAAAACAAAAAAATGAATTCATATTTTATAGCCAAAATTGTGAAGGTACAACTTTTAATAATAATCAAACCAAAAATTCAAACCAAGTTTTTACATTTTTTGTTCAGAAATGCATAGTAATAGTAATAATAATAATAATGATAATAATAATAATAATAATGATAATAATAATAATAATGAGTAAATGACTCTAATTTTGTATCTTAAGCAGAAAACTATAATTTTTTTGATTTTTTGTAAAACAGTACATTTAAAATTCACAGATAACAAACGTAATTATATAGTATTTTATAGTTAATATAACTGTGATAACAGAGCTCGTGCACACAGGTGGATTAACCAGCTGTCACATGAACTTTACTCTGGTGATGGTCTAATAAATTTGTTCCACACTGCAGATGCTGAACCATTAGATGAATCTACCTCAAAGTTTGTTGGTGCAAAAGCAGATAAAAATACAAAATTAAACCCTTTTTACTGCAAATGTTGGACTTCCAAACGACACACTGGACACAAGCTGAAACCTCTCCTATAAAATTATGTCATTTTTTGTGGGTAATAAATACAACATGAGCAATGTCCTTTACAGCTGGAGAGAAAAAGGAAAAGTCTTATTTCCACTTCAACAAAACCCAAACTGGTTTCTGCACATTGGTTAGAAACGACTGACAATGCTTTAAATTTCATGCTTGAAACATTTGCATGCGTCCACCGCGAAACGTCACAGCAGCTCGTTTTAGCAGTGCGTCAAAACATGACCTTTAATCCCAGCACACAAACGTATCAGAGCAGGAACACAGCTGACATTTAGTCCACTCCACTGCTGCACAATCCCTAAACCACAGCTCAGAAACAACCTGAAGGCTGAAGCTTCTCACGCTCTAGCAGGCTTTTATTCTGAAAACTTTCCTGCAGAGTTGCCTCAGAAAAAGACCAAATAATAAAAACCCCCCACAGAAAGCAAAAGGCATCATGCAGCCAGCTGTTCCACAATTTCAGTTTGCACGGATAATTTTGAAATAGAGAGCCTGTAAAGCTGCAAAACCGCACTCGCCATCGTCCCACGCCATGCCTTTAAACAAACACACATCCAAGATGCATTCAGCTGCAGAGGATACTAACGGTGGAGCGGCGGGGGGGAAAACCTTGTTCGACCAACAGCAGGCACAGAAGAGAGGACGAACACGTGGAAGCACAAAGGAGAGAAGACAGAGGAGAATATGATGTTACAAAACATATTCAGCATCATTCACTGGCCATCAGAGGTCAGAGGTCACATCCTCTGTCGGCTGCTGTGACGTTCGCTCTGCGAGTGAAGAGGAAGATTTAATCACAGCCTGTCCACAGATCCCACAGATCCCAGCTTCAGTGGGTCGAGCCTGAGGCAGACTTTGTTGTGGTCACGTGTCTTCTGGACATTTTTTTAACTCTTTGTTTTGGTTTTTTCTGTTCATGGTGACTTTGAGTTCATTTCACTTCTCTTATTCTTTCTTGTCATCACAGATACATATTCCCCCTTTAATATTCTTTCTGTTTCTGCCTTCTGTTCCATAATTATTCATAATGTTATTTATCTGTTTCCCTTTTCTTAATTTACGATTCTAATTATTTGGATTAGGATGTATTTTTCTTTGTTATTGCTCCTCTTCTCATTATTATTAACAGCAGTGGTGATATTATTATTGTTGTTATTAGTATTATTAGTAGAAATAATAAACAGGGGTGTGCATACTTAAGTGTGAAACCTATTTATGGAAGTGCAGGAACGTATCTGTGATGTCAACGTTAACTTTGAGATGAGCTACTGTACATGATTAATATAATATGTGCGGAAAAAACACATAAATGTCAATAATCTTTGTGCCTACAGAGTTTTATCTAAGAAGAGTCAGCGACATATGTGCATATGGTATGATCATTATAGCAACATTATTATTATTATTATTGTTATAAGTGTGTGTGTGTGTGTCCAGAGGGTCCCCTGACCTTTAAAAGCAGCCAAACAAACTAACAGGTGTTTGGGCTCTTCGGTGACGGAGTAACTGAATCACACTATTAATGGAGTATGTGTGTGTGCGTGTGTCACTATATACGTGTTCGTGACTGTAAACACACACCTCCACTGCAGCTGCAGTTGATGCAGAAGTGTGTGTTTGGATCGGTCGGCTCGTTGCACCTTTTTCTGTAAAGTAATGCATCGCAGCACAACACAAACTCCACATAAGGACAAAAGCTAACACTGAGGTGGCTTAACACATGATTTACACAGAGACAACATTGCACAGCAAGCTAAGGTTAGCCAGCTAGCTGTAACTTAGCTGCACAGCACGTATCTGAGCTCCATCGCGTTCAGGTCAGCTGTACATATTTGCAAATGCACATTGTTGCAGTGGCCTGCAGTTTGCATGGGAGACGCCAACTTGTCTGCAAACACTTGCCAAGTACAATCTGAGAGGTGGACCTCCTTCGGGGTGTGAAAACATCAAGTCCCCATTGAGTACATTAGTAAGTTTTAGAGTAAGTGTAGTGTGTGTATGGGTGTGGTGGAGCTGCAGTTTAACATGTTTTGCTTTAGGACACACGACAGGATCACTTATTTGGTTTTACTTTTATGACACTGAACGTTCAGATGCACCCGTGTTTCTCCTCTTTAGAGTCAAAGGTCGAGAGCGTTCTCGTTTACTGAGATTACTGCAAGGTTAACATGAACCTATTTTATAAAAAGTCCTCTTGAAGGGGGCGGAGCTAAAACAGCTTGACCTAGGGGCTGAACAGAAACCCAGTATCAGATAAAGAAGGATTATTTTAAACTGTGACTCATGCAGAGCTGTACGAGAATCCAGGACTATAAATGTAGAAATGAGCAGAATGGGTCCACATGAATTATTTCGTATGAACCGAAACACCGGAGACAGCAGTTCCTGATACCACACCAAACAGGAAACTTATTTTTCTTCCTCTTTGAACCATCTCTGAATCTGTCTCTGCTTCTTGACCTCTCATCAAACATGTCGCAGGGCTTCTAACGCCTCCACCTACCCCGCAGGCCGACCCGCCTGCATCGCTGCCATCTCCCTAAGAGTTTCCTCTGAGTACAGGCCGATGGGGGAGTTATACTGCCTCCTCTGAGCGGGGCTGACCGCCGCCGCATGCCCCCCGGGAAAGTCTGCCTCTGCAGGCCCAGAGGAGGCACTGCGGCCGTTTACCTGCACCGACGAAGGCGTCAGGAGGGGGAGGAGACAGGAAGGAGAGGGAGCAGCAGAGAACACACTTAAAAGACGACATATATTTTTTTTAAGCAAGCTGCTGTTATTTTACCCAGAGGATCCTTCAGTATAAAAGCCTGAAAGCATAAAGTGACTGACAAAATCATAAAAAAAAGAAAAAAGAAATAATTAGTTTAAAAATAAATAAACTGACCAAATACATTCCTTTTATTTTAAGTTAATCTGTAGTGTTTGATCCATCATCACTGCTGGAAAGCTCTTAAGTTAAAAGGGAAATGAAATTCATCATGACTGCTCCTGTTTCTGTTTTCCTGCATTTTTGTTTTTGCACAAAACATTTGTGCTGAGTTTGACCTTTCTTGCATTTTTTTTCCTGCAGCCACCAGGGGGCAGCAGCCTGTTACGTTTCTCCAAAGTTCCTTTAACTGGTGTGTGTGTGTGTGTGTGTGTGTGTGTGTGTGTATGGGGAGGACATTTAAGCAGAGTGAGGGCGTCTGTGGGAGCTGAGGACATTTTGGTCCTCGCTGTGATGCTGAAGCTTTACAGCATTCGTCCTGGGTTTTAGAGTTCTGTGCACACGTCAATGTTTTGTTTCACTGTAGACAAAAATAACCAGTGCTGCACAAATACAGGACAAAGATTAGAAATATAAATAGTAAGTACAGAAAAAAAAGATCCAATGCATAAATTAATGAATAAGGAAATTACTTCAGTATGAGGAAACATGTATGCGTGCATTACAGTGTTTTTACTTTTCTGTAATCATTGTATGCTGACAGATGTGCCGACAGAACAAAGGTGAAGTAAATTCTTCCTGCTGAAGAATAAAATAATCATTTAGATGCATTATGGGTTCATTTACCTGCTGGTGAGGGAAGATGGGAATTGTAGCATCCATTCTCGGTGCCGCCATTGGAATCGGACGCTTCGACCTGCATGGAGGAAAGAAAGAGAGGTGATGACGCTCGCATCGTGAAAGGAAAGGAGGGCAGCTTATCTAAGAGAGAGAACGTGGAGCGTGGAGCGTGTTCATGCAAATGTGAATGTTTTCATTCTCGTGTGTTCCTCTGAATGTTTGTGCCTCGTAGAAACGACCAAGTCTGGTTATCATCAATCATCTGCACTCTGACAGATTAACAGTGTAGTCTGTCAGAGCGGCAGCGTGACAGCATCCATACAGATCTGCTTTTATTCATTCAGCGGGTTTAATAATCAAAAACAAACTGAAACCACCGTGTGATGAAACGTCTAAGCAGGACTTTTAGAAATCGCTTTGCTTGTGGCTCTTATAGAAAAAAACATCAGCAGCAGGAAAAGCTTCAATTTCTCCAGAGAAAGTAATAAAAGGAGGTCAGATGTTAACATGTCCTCAACATGTCTTGTTGAGGAGGCCTGGTAATGAACTAATCATGTGATTCAGGTGTGCTGACCCAGGGTGAGATCTAAAACCTGCAGGACACTGGCTCTCGAGGCCTGGAGTTCCCCACCCCTGTCCTACATGTTGGCAGCTCTAGCTGCTAGCTGCCTCCTAGGCTTTGCCTCAGCTAACAGGAGTCCTTGAACTGGACCTCTAGACCATGTTTGTGCTGTTGGAGTGGGGCTTAGCTGGGTAACGCATCTGTCTTCTAAACAGAAGATACTAGGCTCAACTCCCAGCAGTGCTCTCAGACAAGCTAATGACCTTTCTATTTAAATACAGAGAAGCCCCAGCAATCAGGCAACGAACAAGTGCTTTGGCGACAGTGGGAAGGAAAAACCTTTCAACAGGAAGAATCCTCTGGCAGAACCAGGCTCAGGGAGGGGCGGGGCCATCTGAAAACCAGGACCGTGTTGGTTCTTAGCGAGAAGACAGATGTGCGACTTATTTAACACGTCGCAGATACACAACAGATGCTGTTTGACTCTGTGTGCCGACATCTTGGCATTCAGAATTTCAGACTTCGACCTCTTCAGGAATGAAAGTCACACCAAGATCTCCAGGCTGCCAATTAAAGCTGTATTCCTTTTAGTTTCCAGCAGGGGGCGACTCCTGTGGTTGAGAAAAGAAGCAAAATGATGTTTTCGGTCCCATTAGAATAAAAAAGAGAATCAAACAGGATGTTATGATGACGATAAGGTTGTGGTTATCTTCAGTGTGTGGTCTTCTGAGGTTTTTATCTCACGTTCAGTTTCCATCACCCTCTGTCTCTTCACAGGTTCGTTACAGTCGTTTTGTTCTGGTGGGAAAAGAAAAATGACCCCGATATGAAAACTTGACTGAAGTCAGTTTATTGTGAGCGGTCCGCCTCATCAGTCGATACAGCTCGAAGGGTGAGCGGGGGTTAACATTGATTTCCTGGCCTGTCTCCACCGCTTCATCACAAGCTTGACCTCACACCAGCAAAACATTTAAAACAATAATAGGAAAGAAAGACGGCGTCTCTTCATCCTGAGCTGAGCATCTTATCTTCATCACCCCGAGGCTCTGTGGTTATGAGAGACCGCAGCCAGCGCTTTGTGGACCAACATTATTTTCCCTCTCAGCTGTCAGACGTCTTCATGGCACAAAGAGACGTAAACGTAATGGCTGAAAGGAGGAAATGATCCGAGCGCAAAGGATGCAGCAGACTGAGGGAAATCCCAAAATCCACAACCTTCATTCCAAGCAGTGGCCGTGCACTTGAATCCAACATCATACACAGGATAACAGGATCAAAACCCGAAGAACTAAGGAAACTTCACAAATTACATTTCAGACAGAGGATGAGCTGAGGCGGTGCACGGAGGCTTAATATCACACAAAGGAGGATTATTTTGAACTGTGAATCATGCAAAGCTGTTGCAGGAGATTGTGAGAATAAAATATGGAGGTGCAGATGAGCAGAACATGTCCACTTTGACCCCAACGGGACTTTTTATTTATGATATCTGACCAGTTTTTCTGCAGAGTGAATAACGAATGCAAAAAACACAGAATCATAAAAACCGTTAGACACCTTCAGATCTTCTGACACCCCAAACGAGTTATTACCAACCAATGTGACCTCAGAGACTGACAGGTGTAACTGTCACCTGTGTGGGGCCTAAAAGGTTTACATTTTCACATTAACAGAAACATCTGAGCTGCAGCAGGAGGACAAACAGGAAGCTGTTACAGACAGGAAGTGTGAGCAGAGAGGAGTCGGTTCTTACTTGGACATGGTGAGAGCCAGGTTGTAGTTTGCCATCTTGATTTTGTTCTGGGCCTCCAGGTGAGTCATCCCCTCCGTGCTGACACCATCTATGGCGACAATGACATCACCCTGCATCAGGTTGCCCTGCGCCGCCTTGCTGCCCGGAGAGATCTGTCCAAACACAGAGACGACCACGTGTGAGTCACCTTTCACAGGTCAGCGCAGCTCGATCATCCTAAAATTGGTTTTCCACGAAACAATCCATCAAATGGGAAAAGATTCAATCAGCTTTAATGATGAAAACGTCTGCACAACCTAATCTGGACACGACACACATTCATAACACCGTTACAGAAACAGTGCGCCAGCAGAGCGAGGCCTCAACTTTCATGGTTCAGTTACTCAGAGAAAAACATGAGAGGAGCTTTTTACAGAGCTGGAAGATGTTTTTATTTTAGACAGAAAAACAGACGTTCCTGCTCTCATGAGTTAGCTGAGAGGTTTTAAAGAGAGAAGCAAATCACTCCTCATCACCAGGATTTGGCATTTTGAACCATCCATATGAAGCCCCACAGTGATGTCATCAGTTCTTTATGTAACAGCACTTTGGCATCTGCTTGGAACCACACGGTGGGACAGTCACCATTAAGGACACCAAGTTGTATTTTTGTCGACTGGTTTTATTTTTGTGTAGAAATTTAATCCCTGAGAAGTTTCAGGTTGCTCTACACACCAACAGAAAGTGCCCTCCTGTTGTTAACATGGCATTAGCATGACTTTATTTGGTGGGGGAGGTTTAGGCTTGACTTTAAAACCAGTCTGGGAACAGAAGAAGAAGCTAACAGTGACACTGTTCCTGAACACTTTGGGGTTCTGGATCTTTAATACATTTCAATTCAAGTCAATTTTATTTTTATCTCCAAATCACAGCAGCAGTTATCTCAAGGTGCTTTAGATTGTAAGTTAGCAACAATACTGAGGAACCCAAAAACTCAGCCCCAAGGCCCTGTGGCTTAGCTAGTCAAAGCACCTGTTTAGTAAACAGGAGATCCTCGGTTCAAATCCCAGCAGTACCTTTTGGTGCAACTTTATTATTATTAATCAGACCTAAGATCCATTGGACTTCATGTGACCTTAACAATTGACATCATGCAGGAGGCTCTATGTGGTCCTCCTGGTGACTGCAGGGATGCACACATTCAGAGGAAGGTTGCTATAAAATAACATCCTTTGATGTAGTCTCTCTCTTCACTTGCATACCCACCACGGAAGCAGTGGAGACTGTCAGAAAACAACTACAAGAAGACAGCTCCTTGGAAGACAGGACCAACTTCACACCCGATCAGATCTGCACACTGTTAGACCTCTGCCTTACCACAACATACTTCAAATACAACGAAGGCTTCTACAGACAAAAACATGGCTGTGCCATGGGCTCCCCTGTGTCACCTATTGTAGCCAACCTTTACATGGAGGAAGTGGAAAGAAAGGCTCTTGGCTCTTTTAAAGGGAGAGCACCCAGCCACTGGTACAGATATGTAGACGACACCTGGGTCAAAATCAAGACACAAGAAGTGGAATCCTTCACTGCGCACATTAACGCCGTGGATAAAAACATCAAGTTCACCAGGGAAGACACAAAGGATAACTGTTTGCCTTTCCTGGACTGCGCTGTGCACATTGAAGAGAATGGCAACCTCAACATTGAAGTTTACCGGAAGCCCACACACATGGACCAGTATCTCCTCTTTGACTCCCATCACCCTCTGGAACACAAACTTGGAGTAATTAGGACCCTACACCACCGGGCAGAACATGTTCCCTCTAAGCCTGAAGGGAAAAAGAAGGAACACACACACGTAAAGGAAGCACTCAAAACATGCGGTTATCCTAACTGGGCGTTCATAAAGTCAGCAAAGAGGCACAGAAAAGAAGATCAGACACCAGCGAGGGAGGATAAGAAAGACAGACGCAACAACGTTGTCATCCCCTATGTAGCCGGTGTATCAGAGAAACTCAGGAGAGTTTTCTCCAAGCACGACATCCCAGTGTACTTCAGACCCAGCAACACACTCAGACAGAAACTGGTTCACCCGAAAGACAAAACTCCAAAACACAGACTGAACAACGTGGTGTATGCTTGTTACGCCCCTAGTCTAGGCGTGTAGAGATGCACATAAGGTTGGAGGAGAGAGAGATACGTACCCGCCCTGATTCCCAAGCCAAACATCCAAAACCAGTTGTGAGTAAAAAAAAGGTGATTTTATTGAAGGTAATGAAGCATAGCTCCAGGGTGAACCCAGGCCAAAATAATAAACAAAACCAACTAAGTCCCACCAGAGAAAACTAACTAGGAAAGAAACAAAACAAACAAAAGACAATACTAACCCTCGCTCCCTAACCCGGAAAACAGGAGAAAACGGTTCCCAAAGAAAAAGGCGGCTCACCCCTTCCGCTTCAGCCTATGGGTGCCTAAGCACTAAGTTAACACACGGAGAGCGGCTCTCACAGAACACGCTCACACAAACACACAGCAAAAGTATAGGCTGGAAACCAGGGCCAGGACCGCGTTGGCTGTCAAACTGCTTGCTCGCTTCTCTCTCTCTCTCTCTTCCCGGCGGGAGCTCTCAGAAAGGCTTTTTGAATGCGGTCACGTGTTCCACGGTCCAATTAGCTGCTCACTACTCTTCATCAGGGGAGGGACCTGCAAAGAGTCTTAAGCACAGTAGAGAGACAGAACAAAACAGCCCACACAGAGATCTTATGGCCACAGCCGTAACAATGCTGTACAGTGCAGCGAGGAATGCCCAGACCTCTACATTGGAGAGACCAAACAGCCACTTCACAAGCGTATGGCACAACATAGAAGAGCCACCTCCACAGGACAAGACTCAGCAGTCCATCTGCATCTTAAGGATAAAGGTCACTCTTTCGAGGATGCCAATGTTCACATATTGGACAGAGAGGACAGATGGTTTGAAAGAGGAGTGAAAGAGGCCATCTATGTCCACTGTGAGCGACCATCTTTGAACAGAGGCGGTGGTTTACGACACCAACTGTCTGCCATCTATAATCCAGTTTTGAGTTCCCTCCCCAGACGCCTTAACGCCCACTCACACCCTGGGCCATCTGACCTCAGGAAATCACATGATAGGGTGGGGCTAGGTTTCACAATGAGCTCACCCGAAACCCTGGCTGATTGTGACCCACACCCGTTTTCACACCTTGGCTCATGTGATTAGGTAGAGGATCATCAGGGGGTCCTTTGTCCCTCTTTGGGGGGATACTCCCACTGGGTTTAAATCTGGGACTCTCGGCCATTTGACCTTAGAACTGAAGAAGCTTCTTGGATGAGAGGTGAAATGTCTTCAAGCAACTTAAAGAAATCCAGATGCTTTTCTTTCCGAGCTCCTTAGACTATGATGACCTGGATGACTGAGAACCTTCACAGACAACAGCCTTTTACCATTTTTTGGATGGATGTGTGCGATAAGCTAGCATTCTGAGTATGTTTATAAAATGCTGACTGTAAGTCGAGACCAAGTGTAAAATCATAACTTATTAGAAAGTGAGACTTTGGATTCCCGCTGAAAGGAAAAGCTACAAAAACACAGCTTATCTGTTAGTTGTTGAGCAGCCATTGCTGGGATTTGAACCCAGGACCGCCTGTTTACCAGACAGGTGCTTTGACCAGTTAAGCCACAGCGCCTCCTACATTCTGCTTTTTACTGTATCTCAAACTGTGATATGTGGAAGCTGTCCAATCAGTGTGCGCGGGCCTCCTGTCTGTGTTCCATGCCTGGTTAAAGAGGAGCTAACGATCGTGCCCTAAATATGTGACGTCTCACATCATCAACAGTGGCTCAACGATTTTCAGGACCGCCTCCAAGGGGGACGACCCCCTCTAAGAGGTTTTCACCTGTTTTAGAAGTGAAGAGTTTGTGAATGTGAACATCTCACAGACAGAAGAAGTCCAGCTGCCGTCGGTTCAGGCTCTCCAGACCAGCATGGATGACCTCTGGCTGGTGTTGCTGTCCATGGTGCTGAAATGATGCTACTGATATTATCAATTATTTCTATATGATATTATTTGAGAAAGAGAAAGAACATGAGATGGTCCCAAAATGGTCCGTCGCCCAGGGCGTCTCACCGTGACGCTACGCCTGTTTGTCAAACATCAGGGTGGAGCGGATCCAGGGACATTTTTTGTGTTTTAACCTTGCAGCTATACCCACATGGCACGATTTATGTTCCAGCTCCCCTTTAAAACTCTTAATGGTGATGTGGTGAGAGCCTCCAGTAGTTACTGAGCACAGTCGCTGTGCTCAGTAACTACTGAAGCATGCTCCGGTATCACAGGAGTTTATTAATCAAATACAGAGCAGGAGGATGGAAAAATCAATCGAGGAATATGAAGTGTGAGAGTTGGCTGTAGGATCCTCCATCAGCTTGTTGGATGTGACCGAGCGCCCTGCTTCATCATGCAGCTCTGATCGAATCTTTGTCCAACAGGAACGGTGGTTGGTGCACAAATACATTGTTACCATCATTATCTTCTCTCCATGCAGTGTACCGTTACTGAGAGCACATCTACCCTCAGATGAGCCTTGCTGCTTTGTCTCTGAGCAGTGCAGGGCTGGGACGGCAGATGCCTGGGAAGATGACAACCTCTACATCGTTACGGCTCGCTCTGTCCTCCCGAACCTCCAGCCTGCAGAAGCTCAGACTGGTCTAATCTCAGTGTTTTCACACACACCATCTTAACTGATTCAAGGGAGGAACCTTGTTTAAAAAGACCAGGGGACCATCGTAGTTCTTTAATAATAGATAATCGGGGTCCTGGGCGAGGGGCTATGGGTTAGCTGGTCAAAGCATCTGTCTTGTAAACAGGAGATCCTGGGTTCAAATCCCAGCAGTACTTTCATTTAAATGAAATTAAAATTTAGCTTATCTGACTTCACTGAACCTGCTGATTTAATCAGAGAAATGGAAGATGGGTAAACATTTGAAAATGACACCTTGTCTTTATTCTTCAGTCAGTAAGCCTGATGCTGTTAAATCATTGCTAACGGAAGTAACAATAAACACAAGCAGCAGGACGACTGTCAGCTGTTCAGTCCTCGGTGATTCAGGAATACGATGCCAAACTTGGCCGGTTTGCTGCTCTGAGTCAAAGGAAAACCACAGTTTGACTTAAATGGCGTGAAACACATGGAGGAACTGCTGGGATTTGAAGCCAGGATCTCCTATTTACAAAGCAGGCACTTTAACCTGCTAAGCTACAGTGCCTTACATGCACGCTATGAGATACTAAAGCTAACATATTTAATCGACCCTCTGCTTCTTTAACCAGGTTAAACGATGTTATAACCAGGTGATAATATGGTTCAGCATCCATCACCGGTCATCAATGGCCCTTCAGTTTTCTCACCAAAGCTGAAATCATTCATTTATACTTAGATGCTCTTCATTTACTCTTCATTTATATTTTAATAATATTATTTCTGATCAGTTTCATCCAGCTCTACATCAGGATTGAGCAAAATGAGAAAAAATGGAGGCCGAGCTGAAGGCGATGTTCAGTGAGCAGGATGGAGACGAGTCCATCAGAGGCTGAGATGGTCTGAGCATGTGCAGAGGAGGGAGGCTGGAGGAGGTTCATGGATGTAGTGATGGAGGAGGATGCTGGGATAGGAGATGATCTGCTGTACGGAGACCTGAGGGAAGCAGCTGTAAGAAGTTAACTGAAGGAAATCTTCAGTGAAAGCAGGAAGGAGGAGGCAAAAATGATGTGCTGTAGGTCAGCAGGTCACAGCACCTATATGTGCTCTGACCTGCTGGGTTCATGTCCCAGCAGTGCCTGAAGGAGCTTGTTCTACATAGTCCACAGTGACATCACCCTGACAATCAGCCCGTAGGAGCTCTGCAGTGTCGGCCTCTCTCATCCAAACATTTGTTTGCTGCTTTCAGCTTTTCTCGTCACGGCCGAGCTGCAACAATGTGAGGCCTGTCCGGGCTGCAGAGTGGCCTAGTTTCACTGGGAGCCATTCACACTGACCTACATACGCACACACACACACACCACGGACAACCTTAGGGGTGTCCGAGGTGAGATGATGTCAGAGGAGGGGGGTCTCCTTCTCTTTACGGTCGTTTGTGTTCTCTCTGGACAACAAAGAGTTAAAACTGAGGCTCTGGGCTTTCTCTGACAGCAGCGACAGTAACAGTAGATGAGCTGAGAAAGCAGAGATAAGACGTGTGTGTGTGTCCTTCAGAGGCTAAAAACAGCCCACTGCCTGTCAGCAGCTGCTCGCCGCCTCGCTGCAGAGATAAACAGCGGCTGATTATTTCTCACATCGATTCATAAAGTTAACTTTTATTTGTTTGCATCGGATCTTTTTTTTTGGGCCATTTTGCATGCCTGTGTAACATTTTGTCCCTGTACTGTGGGCCGGTCCCACAGCTGTGGGCTGAGTGGATCTGTGACGGCCACTTGTTCCCGTCGTCCTCACAGTGGTTTTGCTTCCTCGTTGAAGTCATCCTTCAGTCTGAACTTTTGTTGCTTCTTTCGGTCTCTTTTCAATCGTCTTCCATCCTCAACTAACCATTTGTGTTACCTTTGTGTGTCCTTACATGTGTGTTTTATGAGCCTTTGTAGTGATTTGTATCCTTTAGTTTGCACTTTCTCTGATTCTTTTGGCCTCCTCACAGTGAACTCATCTTTTGAGTTCATTTTGTGTGTCCTCTTCTGTTGGTGCACATCCTTTTGTAGCAGCTTTTCATCTGTATGAAGTTTGCTTTTGGTCCTTTTCCTTCCATTTTTATGCATTTTGCAGGCATATTTTGATCTTGGTTGTATATTTGGTATGTGCACTTAGTCTCTTTTTGTGTCTCCTCACAGTTGTTTTGAATCTGTTTTGGGTCCAGTATGACTGAAGAAGGCCACAGTTGTTTTGACCGTCCTGCTTAATCTAAAGAAACGCACCTCTGTGCAGTCTGACTAAAGCTGCTTGGTCTATTTGTGTCGATCTCACAGCTGAAACTTGTATTAAACTCCCCGCTGACCTACTAAAACCGAGCCCAGTCTTGGTTCTCACGTCTCTGCAGGGTGAGCTTATTTGGGGTTTCCTGAAACCATTTGGGATCCCCTGACCAGCAGCAGCGTATGCAGCTGTGGCAGGAAGCAGCGGGGTCAGCGGGGAGCTCGCTGAGTGCTGAGTCAGCTCCGTGTGTTTGTTACAGCGGGCATCGAGTTACCGCCGGCTCGGCTTTCACCCCGACTGTAAAACTCGAGTGAGCTTTGAGCTGTGAGAGGAGCAGCAGGAACACTCAGAGCTCTGTGAAGCTTTGTAAGAAAATCACTGATTAAACGCAGACATGAAGTAAAAGCACAGGAATCTCTGCTGCGTGGGAACAAAGGTCATTTATGTCTGAAAAAACAGCCACAGAGAAAGACTGATGTGTCCTTCAGCAACTGCAGACTTTCTGGTATTTACTTTTTCATCTTTTATTTCTTTAGCTGAGAACAGAAATGCCTCAAAATAAGAAGAAATTCTTTGCTTTCACACAAACACACCTTTAACTGCTCAGAGAGACATTTAAAGATGTGTTTGTGACTCTGTCCCAACATTTGGGGACAATCCCACAAACTGTGACTCTGAGTCGATGACGTAAACAGGAGATCTCTAGTTCTCCCCTTCATACAAACTCACATGTGTGAAAAATATAGCATAACAAAAAAACAAAACAAACACAAAAGAATGGCTTATACATTTATAGCTACAAAATCTATAAAACACACAGCACAACTGAGGCACTGTGGCTTAGCGGGTCAAAGCACCTGTCTCGTATACAGAAGGTCCTGGGTTTAAATCCCAGCAGCGCCTGGCTTAGGCCCAGCTGTGTGAAGATCACACAGCTGGGCCCTGCTTACTGTGAGGGTTTTTAAATGCCGTCAAGATTTCTTCTTTGACTTTGCACAGCAGCTTTTCCAGCTTTTCTCAATTGTTCTGTGTGTTTTATAGATTTTGTAGTTATAGATGAATAAGACATTCGTTTGTGTTTATATGAAAGCAAAGAGACAAATATTATTGTTTATGAACCTTTCCTAAGTTTTGTCTGTGTTGATCTTATACTCTGAGTAATGACCAGATCCACAGATAAGACTCTTTAATTGTCTTATTGACGAGTGTGGTTCTGCTACGTATACTAAAACATCATCTGTGTACGGTGAGATTTCGTATTCTTCATCTTTTATCTTAACTCCTTTGATGTGGTTATTATCCTGATCAATTGTGCTGATGATTCTGTGCTAATAGCAAACAGTACAAAAAGCTGCTGTGCAAAGGTTTGGACAGAAAGACCCTCGAGGTGGTGACACTGTTTTCAAGTCAAAGAAGCAAAGCAGAAATCGTGACGGCATTTTAAAATCAACTCTGAATCAACCTCACAGCCAGGAGGACTCGGCTGTATGAGGAACATGTGGCTGTGGCACCACCAGGAGGCGCTGTGGCACCACCAGGAGGCGCTGTGGC